>LR778276.1:43655852-43719609 GCA_902810595.1 Coregonus sp. 'balchen'
GTGGGAAGGCTCGCCCAACTCCATAGGCTCAGACTGATCAAGCTGACCTGGGTGAGTGGCAGTAGATGACAGGAGCCCAGTCGGATCTCTCCGAATGCCGGTAGTAGGTGGACCTTGGCGCCCCCTCTCACGACGACGGGTCTGTATCCTTCTGTCGATCCTGACAGTCAGTGCGATGGCTTCATCAAGAGTGGAAGGCAGTTCATGGGAGACCAACTCGTCCTTGATATAGTCAGCCAAACTATGGAAGAACGCGTCCACCAACGATGGTGTGTTCCAAGAACTTCGTCTAGCCAGGGTTCGGAAGTCGATGGAATGGTCTGCGACTGTACGTCTGCCTTGTCGAATACTGAACAGTTCACGAGACGCCTCTGCGGTTGGTGAATCCAGGTCAAACACCTTCAGCATCTCCTCAGCAAACAGGTCGAAGGTTGCACATGCGGGGGTTTGACGTTCGAACTCTGCTGTTCCCCAGAGTCGAGCTCGGCCCGTCAGGTGAGTGATGGCATACCCAACTTTAGCCCCCTCCGTGGCGAAGGTCCTTGGCTGCAAGGAGAACTGAAGTCGGCAGCTAGTCAGGAATGGCCGGACCTGGGTTGAATCGCCGTTGAACCGCTCGGGGTTTCCAATCTTGGGTTCCGGAAGCAGCGGCTGCAATGACCGGGGCAGGTAACTCGGGGGCAGGGCTGGTGGGCAGACTGGCTGGGGTAAGGTTGGTGAGGAGTTGAATGATCATGGCGAGTTGTTGTTGCTGCTGCTGGAACTGCTGCTCATGCTCATCGGTTTCCATGTCGGGGAAAGTGTGCGCTGAGTCCATAATGGTCAGATCGTACTGTCACGGTTCAGACAGACGACCAGAGGACCACAATTGCGTCACACCAGAAAGTTTATTAAAACTTAAGGGAAAAGGGAAGTAGGGAGTGAATGAAGGCTCCAGGGGTAACAGGGATCCCGTCCAATGTGCTGGGTCTGTGCCCCCCCCAGTGGCAGCGATGCGTCCTATGAAGCCGGTGGTGGGTGGTCCAGAAGTCCTGGGGGGGGGAGACACAGACACAACAGGGCGGAATGAAACAAGGCAGCAGTACAGTTCAAGGGAAATCCAAAATACGTAGTAGCAAGGCAGAAGGCTGGTCAGAGTTACCGGGATTGAAGAGTAGTCAGGAGTCGTTATGGCAGAAGCAGGTCTGGATCTCCTGGGGCAGAAGAGTATCCAAAAATCAGGCAGGTCCGGGGTCACAAAACCAGGGTGAGCCAGAAGCGCGAGCAAACAGGTTCCGGGTGTGAGCTTTGCAGACGATCTGACACCGGAGAGCTGAAAGACAGGGCCTTAAATACTGGGAGAGGTAGTGGGTAATGCAGCGCAGCTGGCAGAGTAATTAGAGCAGAGCAGAGCAGGGACAGGTGGAGCTAGTTAGGCTGAGTAGAGAGAGTGGTGAGCAGAGTGGAAGAAAATTAAGGTGGTAACCCGGTGGAGTGAGAGGCTCATGACAGGAAAGGTACGATAACTTGGAAATTGGACGGTCGTTATCTAAGTCAGAAGGAGCTCCTCCTTTGTGCCGCTTTCCAGATCTTAGGGATAACACCAGAAACAACTGGCAAGTAAAAAATATAGGTTAATGATTCTGCAGTAAGAAGGGGATCAAATGAATCAGCCCCTATGGATTTTTTAACATCAAATTGTTGAAATGAAAATAAAGTATGTGAGTCTTTAATAATAATAATAAAAAGCACCATACATTTACATGTTGTCTAGTATGGGACCAGAGGCTATCAAAACCTGCTGGGGCAATGAGGGGGTGGAGTTTTGTTTAAAAGATTTGACCAATTTCCAGAAGTTGGCTGGATTACCACCACTTTCCGATACACAATTCAAGAAATATGTTGATTTTTCTTTTATAACCAGAGATAGACATCTATTTCTCAAATGTCTGAAGTACAGCCAATCAGACATAGAATCAGTGTCACGCTCTGGTGTGCGTCGCCAGCCCAGCCCGGCCTGTCCCTGCTCCACGCACAAAGCCTACGGGGTGCGTCGCCAGCCCGACCCGGCCTGTTCCTGCCACTCGCACCAAACCAGGGGTGCGAGTCGCCAGCCTGGTCCAACCCGTTCCTGCTACTCGCACCAAGCCAGGGGTGCGAGTCGTCAGCCTGGTCCAGCCCGTTCCTGCTACTCGCACCAAACCAGGGATGCGAGTCGTCGGCCTGGTCCAGCCCGTTCCTGCTACTCGCACCAAGCCAAGGGTGCGAGTCGTCAGCCTGGTCCAGCCTGTTCCTGCTACTCGCACCAAGCCAAGGGTGCGAGTCGTCAGCCTGGTCCAGCCCATTCCTGCTACTCGCACCAAGCCAGGGATGCGAGTCGTCAGCCTGGTGAGGTCCGTTCCGGCTCCACGCACCAAACCTAGGGTGCGTATCGTCAGCCAGGTCCGGTCCGTTCCTGCCTCACGCGCTAAGCCAGGGGTGCGCGTCGTCAGTCCTGATCCAGCCAGCTGGGTCAGATCGGATCGGGGCCATTACGGGGGGATTGAAGTAGGGTGGTGGTCAAGCCCGGAGCCGGAGCCGCCTCCGAGGAGCAACACCCACTCAGCCCTCCCCTATTTGGGGTTTTGAGGCGCGGTCGCAGTCCGCGCCTTTAGGGGGGGGTACTGTCACGCTCTGGCTCCGGGACTTTGTATTTTGAGCCAGGGTGTGTTCGTTTTGGTTGTGTTTTGTTTGGTTGGGTTGTCATTGGTTGTGTTTTCCTTGTTTGGTCAAATGACTCCCAATCGGAGGTAACGAGTGTCAGCTGTCGGCTCGTTATCTCTGATTGGGAGCCATATTTAAACTGTCTGTGTTCACCTTGTGTTTGTGGGTTTTTGTTCCATGTTCTGTCAGTGTTACAGAGGACTTCACATATCGTTCTTTATTTGTTGTTTTGTTCCAGGCTTTAATTAAATAAAGTCATGTTCGCTCAACGCGCTGCGCTTTGGTCTACTCATTCGTCAGACGATCGTGACAATCAGTCATTCTAGCCTTAGACCAAGCTACATTTCTTTCCTGTATTTTCTCAGACAATTCACGATTGAACCAAGGATTAGAGTTGTCTTTTACCATAAGCCTTTTGTACGGCGCATGTTTGTCTGCAACAGAGTTAAACAGGGAAATAAAACAATTAAGGGCCTGATCCAAGTCAGTAATAGTTGACATAACCCACCAGTCACTCAACCCAGCTCAGACAAAAAAAATGTTGCTAATTAAAATTCCTAAAATGTATCTTGATTGTAATTTGTGAGTGAGATTTAGGCACCTTAAATTCTCTTATGCAGGCAACGGGACAATGGTAACTGAATTAAAATCAAATCAAATGAAATCAAAATGTATTTGTCACATGCGCCGATTACAACAGGTGTAGACCTTACAGTGAAATGCTTACTTACAAGCACTTGACCAAAAAAATGCAGTTTTAAGAAAAATAAGTGTTAAGTAAACAATAGATAAGTAAAAAATAAAAGCAGTAAATAACAGTAACAATAACAGTAGCGAGGCTACGTACAGGGGGGGTACCGGTACAGAGTCAATGTGCGGGGGCACCGGTTAGTCCAGGTAATTGAGGTAATATGTACATGCAGGTATAGTTAGAAAATATCCCATTGGCTGTAAACTTATAAGTGGTGTTTGTTAGAATAATTTGTTAGAATGATTTTTCATGGTGTTTAAAGTTGGGGCGAGTTGGTTTAGTTATCAGCTGAGTTAGATTTACAGTACCAGTCAAAACTACTCATTCAAGGGTTTTTCTTTATTTATAATTTTTTTTACATTGTAGAATAATAGTGAAGATATCAAAACTATAACACATATGGAATCATGTAGTAACCCAAAAAGTGTTGAACAAATGAGATTCTTCAAATAGCACCCTTTGCCTTGATGACAGCTTTGCACACTCTTGGCATTCTCTCAACCAGCTTCATGAGGTAGTCACCTGGAATGCCTTTCAATTAACCTCTTAAGGGTTGGACCCTTTTTTTCAATTTTCGCCTAAAATGACATACCCAAATCTAACTGCCTGTGGCTCAGGACTTGAAGCAAGGATATGCATATTATTGATACCATTTGTGGAAATGTGAAATTAATGTAGGAGAATATAACACATTAGATCTGGTAAAAGATAATACAAACAAAAAAACATGTATTTTCTATGATCTTTTTTGTTCCATCATCTTTCAAATGCAAGAGAAAGGCCACAATATAATATTGCAGTTATGGCAGCAGTGTGTGTGCAGAGTTTCAGATTGATCTAGTGAAGCATTGCAATACTGGACTATTTTGTATCAAGTCTGCCCAAATGTGCCGAATTGGTCAATTGATACACAACTATAGAGAACATACAAAAATGATATGGTAATACAAAATGTAAGTTTACACATTCCCAGGAATGTCATACATGAGGGATCATTAGCTTATACACTAACTTTCACACATCTAGATGCCCGGGCGGGGTGGGTGTGGAGCCAGAGACAGCAGGGGTTCAAACTGTAGAACCCAGTTCCTACATTTGAATATAACAATTTATTTTATCAAACAAAACTATGCTACATTTTATATATGTGACCCTTATAAGACACGTCTATGTCCTGGAAGGTTTGCTGTTACTTACAACAGTCATGCTAATCACATTAGCGCACGTTAGCTCAACCGTCCCGCATACAGGACACCGATCCCGTAGAGGTTAACATGTGTGCCTTGTTAAAAGTTAATTTGTGGAATTTTTATCAATCAATCAAATTTTATTTGCCACATGCGCCGAATACAACAGGTGTAGATATTACAGTGAAATGCTTACTTACAAGCCCTTAACCAACAATGCAGTTTAAGAAAAAAATTAAAACAGCAAATAATTAAAGAGCAAAATAAAATATTTACTTTCCTTCTTAATGCGTTTGAGCCAATCAGGTGTGTGGTCCTCTGTAGCTCAATTGGTAGAGCATGGCACTTGTAACGCCAGGGTAGTGGGTTCGATCCCCGGGACCACCCCACGTAAAAATGTATGCACACATGACCGTAAGTCGCTTTGGATAAAAGTGTCTGCTAAATGGCATATTATTATCATATTATTGTGATAAGGTATGGGGTTATACAGAAGATAGCCCTATTTGGTAAATGACCAAGTCCATATTATGGCAAGAACAGCTCAAATAATCAAAGAGAAACGACAGTCCGTCATTACTTTAAGACATGAAGGTCAGTCAATACAGAACATTTCAAGAACTTTGAACGTTTCTTCAAGTGCAGTCGCAAAAACCATCAAGCGCTATGATGAAACTGGCTCTCATGAGGACAACCACAGGAATGGAAGACCCAGAGTTACCTCTGCTGCAGAGGATAAGTACATTAGAGTTACCAGCCTCAGAAATTGCAGCCCAAATAAATGCTTCACAGAGTTCAAGTAACAGACACATCTCAACATCAACTGTTCAGTGGAGACTGTGTGAATCAGGCCTTCATGGTCGAATTGCTGCAAAGAAACCACTACTAAAGGATACTAATAATAAGAAGAGACCTGCTTGGGCCAAGAAACACGAGCAATGAACATTAGACTGGTGGAAATGTGTCCTTTGGTTTCCAACTGTAAAGCAAGGAGGAGGAGGTGTTATGGTGTGGGGGTGCTTTGCTGGTGACACTGTCTGTGATTTATTTAGAATTCAAGGCACACTTAACCAGCATTGCTACCACAGCATTCTACAGCGATACGCCATCCCATCTGGTTTGGGCTTAGTGGGACTATAATTTGTTTTTCAACAGGACAATGACCCAACACACCTCCAGGCTGTGTAAGGGCTATTTTACCAAGAAGGAGAGTGATGGCGTGTGCTGCATCAGATGACCTGGCCTCCACAATCCCCCGACCTCAACCCAATTGAGATGGTTTGGGATGAGTTGGAGCACAGAGTGAAGGAAAAGCAGCCAACAAATGATCAGTATATGTGCGAACTCCGTCAAGACTGTTGGAAAAGTATTCCAGGTGAAGCTGGTTGAGAGAATGCCAAGAGTGTGCAAAGCTGTCATCAAGGCAAAAGGTGGCTACTTTGAAGAATTAAACATATATATAACACTTTTTTGTTTACTACATGATTCCATGTGTGTTATTTCATAGTTTTAACGTCTTCACTATTTTTCCACAATGTACATTTTTTTTAAATTAAGAAAAACCCTTGAATGAGTAGGTGTGTCCAAACTTTTGACTGGTAGTGTAGCTCAATACAAATATATTTCTGCCTATCAGATACTGGCATCAACCAATCCAGATTAAGATCACCCACTAGACAAAATTAAACGGGCCTATTTATAAAATGAACATGAATTCAGAGGGCAGAAATGATTAAATATTAAAGCATTAGACCTCTCACTAAAGGCTTCAGTCATACAAAAGCTATACTTAAATCCTAACTGGTTCTCCAGCAGATTATTTAGAATGGCTCACCCCAGGTTCAAGAATGGCCTTTTTCCCTTTATTCAGATTGCAACTGTCACAGATTCAGCCGAGGCTGCTCCTCCTCCTTGCTCGGGCAGGCTTCGGCGTTCGTCGTCCCCGGAGTACTAGCTGCTACCGATCTATGTTTCGGTGTTTGTCTTGTTTGGTCTTTAATGTTTACGCCTGTTTCCCATGATGTTGTATTGTATTCCCTATGTAACCCTCTGTCTCTCATTGTGTATTGTGTGTGATTGTTTTTCGTCATTTTCGGCAGTTGCTATTGTGTGCGGGTTATTTTTGTTCCTCTCTGTTTGGAGGTTTGGTTTTGTACTTTGTATCACTGTGTTCAGTAAAGTACGTGCCAGTAGCTCGGTGTCCTGCTCTTGACTTCGCCAACCGCATACACGTCGCTCTGACAGAATCACACACCAAGATATGGAGTCAGCAGGAGCGGCGGTGCCAGCTGGATCAATGGAAGAACGCGTAGAACAACAAGCGGCCATGATCCAGGCTCTCGGCACCGCCATGGAATGGGGTGGTGAGCACCATGGAGCGATGGGAAAGAGGAGGTCTGCCTTCACTTCCTCTGACGATACCACCACCATCAGCGATGCCCATCGCTTCACCTCCGGGGTCCAGTGGGATTCGGCTCTCGCTCCCGAGGGCTTATGATGGCACAGCTGCCGGGTATCAGGGTTTCCTTCTCCAGGTCGAACTCTACCTGGCAACCATCCACCCAGTGCCCTAGGGATACGAGAGCGTGTCCGCCCTCATCTCCTGTCTGTCTGGCAAGGCGCTGGAGTGGGCCAACGCCGAGTGGGGGGGAATAGACGCCGCTACTGTCAACTATGCGGAGTTCACCCGCCGCTTCAGGGCAGTATTTGATCATCCACCAGAGGGTAAAGCGGCGGGTGAGCGTCTATTCCACCTCAGACAGGGGAGGAGTTCGCACTGGACTTCCGGACGCTGGCTGCCAACGCGGGATGGAATGAGAGGGCCCTCATCGACCACTACAGATGTAGCCTGAGAGAGGACGTGCGTCGGGAATTGGCCTGCAGGGACACCAACCTATGCTTCGACCAACTGGTGGACATGTCAATTCGCCTGGATACCCTGTTGGCTACCCCCGGACGTCCGGATTCGGGGCCGTACATTCCATCCCCCAGCACTTCCGAGCCGACCCCTATGGAGCTCGGAGGTGCTGATACTAGGGAGACCAGGAGAGAGACCAGGAGAGAGGCCGTCCCCTGCACCAAATGTGGCCGCAGAGGACACACTGCTGGTCGGTGCTGGGGAGGGTCTCCTAGGAATCGAGGCAGTAGGCAGCGCACTGATGAGTCATTCCAGGTGAGTAGGCACCCAACTCACCCAGAGCTCCCTGTTGCGCACATGTGTATTAAAGTTGTGTTTCCCAAGGTTTCTCCTCATTCCCAGCATAAGGCGCTAGTAGATTCAGGCGCAGCTGGGAATTTTATCGATCGCCAGTTCACCTATAAGTTAGGGATTCCCATTGTTCCAGTTGATGTGCCCTTCCCTATCCATGCCCTAGATAGCCACCCTTTGGGGTCAGGGTTGATTAGGGAGGTCACAGCGCCTCTCAGGATAAAAACGCAGGAGGGGCATGAGGAGATAATTTGTTTGTATTTGATTGATTCTCCTGCGTTTCCCGTGGTGTTGGGGCTTCCCTGGTTAACATCTCATGACCCAAACATTTCATGGCAACAGAGGGCTCTCAAGGGATGGTCTGATCAGTGTTTCGGGAGGTGTGTAGGTGTTTCCGTTGGGGCTACGACGGTGGAAAGTCCGAACCAAGTTCCCACCATGCACATTCCACCTGAATATGCCGATTTGGCACTCGCCTTCTGTAAAAAGAAGGCGACTCAATTACCACCCCATCGACAGGGGGATTGTGCGATAAACCTCCAAGTAGGCGCTGCGCTTCCTCGAAGTCATGTGTATCCTCTGTCTCAGGAGGAGACGGCAGCTATGGAGACATAGGTCACCGAATCTCTGAAACAGGGATACATACGGCCGTCCACTTCCCCTGCATCATCGAGTATCTTTTTTGTGAAGAAGATGGATGGGGGTTTACGCCCGTGTATTGACTACCGTGGTCTCAATCAGATCACAATCAAATACAGCTATCCTCTTCCTCTGATTGCGAGTATGACGGAGTCATTACACGGGGCGCGATTCTTCACAAAATTGGATCTCAGGAGCGCGTACAACCTGGTGCGCATTAGGGAGGGAGATGAGTGGAAGACAGCATTCAGTACCACCTCGGGTCACTATGAGTACCTCGTCATGCCATACGGTTTAATGAATGCTCCTTCAGTCTTCCAATCGTTTGGGGATGAGATTGTCCGGGACTTGCATGGACAGGGTGTAGTGGTGTATATTGATTACATTCTAACATACTCCGCTACACGAGCCAAGCATGTGTCCCTGGTTCGTCGGGTGCTTGGTAGACTGTTGGAGCATGACCTGTATGTGAAGGCGGAGAAATGTCTGTTCTTCCAGGAGTCCATCTCCTTCCTGGGACACCGGTTGTCCGCGTCAGGGGTGGAGATGGAGATTGACCGCGTTTCAGCCGTGCGCAATTGTCAGACTCCCACCACGGTGAAGGAGGTGCAGCGGTTCTTGGGTTTTGCCAATTACTACCGGAGGTTTATCCAGGGCTTTGGGCAGGTAGCAGCTCCCATTACCTCCCTGCTAAAGGGGGGTCCAGTGCGTCTGCAGTGGTCGGCTGAGGCGGACAGGGCTTTTAGGCATTGAAGGACCTGTTTACCTCGGCTCCGGTGCTGGCACATCCGGATCCCTCTTTGGCGTTCCAAGTTGAAGTGGATGCGTCCAAGGCTGGGATCGGTGCTGTACTGTCTCAGCGCTCGGGTACGCCACCTAAACTCCGCCCCTGTGCTTTCTTTTCTAAGAAGCTCAGTCCGGCGGAGCGCAATTATGACGTGGGGGACAGGGAGCTGTTAGCTGTGTTTCAAGCCCTGAAGGTGTGGAGGCATTGGCTTGAGGGGGCTAAACACCCTTTTCTCATTTTGACTGACCATCGTAACCTGAAGTACATCCGGGCGGTGAGGAGGCTGAACCCTCGCCAGGCAAGGTGGGCTATGTTTTTCACCCAATTTGTATTTACGCTCACCTATAGACCAGGGTCACAGAACGCTAAGGCAGACGCCCTGTCCCGACTATATGACACAGAGGAGAGGTCCATTGAGCCCACTCCCATACTTCCGGAGTCTTGTCTGGGGGCACCGGTGGTGTGGGAGGTTGATGCGGACATCGAGCGGGCGTTACGAACCGATCCTACTCCCCCACAGTGTCCAGAGGGTCGGAAGTACGTGCCGCTCGAGGTTCGTGATCGATTGATATATTGGGCTCACATGTCACCCTCCTCTGGTCATCCTGGTATTGGTCGGACAGTGCACTGCCTTAGTGGGAAGTACTGGTGGCCCACTTTAGCTAAGGACGTGAGGGTTTATGTTTCCTCCTGCTCAGTGTGCGTCCCAGTGTAAGGCGCCTAGACACCTGTCCAGAGGGAAATTACAACCCCTACCCGTTCCACAACGGCCATGGTCTCACCTATCGGTGGATTTTGTCACGGACCTTCCCCCCTCCCAGGGGAACACGACGATCTTGGTCGTTGTGGATCGGTTTTCAAAGGCCTGCCGTCTAATTCCTATGCCAGGTCTCCCTACAGCCCTACAAACTGCTGACGCCCTGTTTACACACGTCTTCCGGCACTACGGGGTACCTGAGGATATAGTGTCTGATCGGGGTCCCCAGTTCACCTCTAGAGTCTTTAGGGCGTTTATGGAACGTCTGGGGGTCTCGGTTAGCCTTACCTCAGGTTTTCACCCCGAGAGTAATGGGCAGGTGGAGAGAGTGAACCGGGATGTGGGTAGGTTTCTGAGGTCCTATTGCCAGGACCGGCAGGGGGAGTGGTCGGGATATATCCCCTGGGCAGAGATAGCCCAAAACTCACTCCGCCACTCCTCAACTAACCTTACGCCGTTTCAGTGTGTGCTAAGTTATCAGCCGGTCCTGGCACCTTGGCATCAGAGCCAGATCGAAGCCCCTGCGGTGGACGAGTGGTTTCGGCGCTCGGAAGAAACCTGGAACGCTGCGCATGTCCATCTGCAGCTGGCTATCAGGCGGCAAAAGGCGAGCTCCGACTGCCACCGCAGTGAGGCTCCGGTGTATGCACCGGGAGATCGGGTCTGGCTCTCGACCCGAAACCTGCCCCTTCGCCTGCCCTGCTGGAAGCTGGGTCGGCAGTTTGTGGGGCCATTTAAAGTCCTGAGGAGATTGAACGTGGTATGTTATAGGTTACAACGGCCCATTAATTACCGCATTAACCCTTCGTTCCATGTGTCTCTCCTCAGGTCGGTAGTAGCTGGTCCACTCCAGGAGAGTGAGGTACGAGAGGCTCCTCCGCCCCCACTGGACATCGAGGGAGCTCCGGCGTACTCAGTCCGTTCCATCTTGGATTCGAGCCGTCGGATGGGGGGCCTGCAGTATCTCGTGGAGTGGGAGGGGTACGGTCTGGAGGAACGGTGCTGGGTCCCTAGGAGGGACATCCTAGATCCCTCCATGTTGAGGGATTTCCACCGGAGTCATCCGACTCGCCCTGCTCCGCGTCCTCCTGGCCGTCCCCGAGGCCGGGGTCGGCGCACGGCTGGAGCCGCGCGTCAAGGGGGGGGGGGGTACTGTCACGGATTCAGCCGAGGCTGCTCCCCTCCTTGCTCGGGCAGGCTTCGGCGTTCGTCGTCCCCGGAGTACTAGCTGCTACCGATCTATGTTTCGGTGTTTGTCTTGTTTGGTCTTTATTGTTTACACCTGTTTCCCATGATGTTGTATTGTATTCCCTATATAACCCTCTGTCTCTCATTGTGTATTGTGTGTGATTGTTTTTCGTCATTTTCGGCAGTTGCTATTGTGTGCGGGTTATTTTTGTTCCTCTCTGTTTGGAGGTTTGGTTTTGTACTTTGTATCACTGTGTTCAGTAAAGTACGTGCCAGTAGCTCGGTGTCCTGCTCTTGACTTCGCCAACCGCATACACGTCGCTCTGACAACAACCTCTCACTCTCGGTTATTTGAAAATGAAATATTCACCAAAATATCGCTATTTTTAAAACAAGCCATAGAAAGTTGGTTGCAATTTCAGTTTAATCCACCAGAAAAGACAGAACAAATATTACAACAAAAATTATGGTTAAACTCAAATATACTAATTGATTTTAAAAAATAGCCATATCTCAGACTGCCCATCTTAATATTTTCTTTTTATTGGCCAGTCTGAGATATGGCTTTTTCTTTGCAACTCTGCCTAGAAGGTCAGCATCCCAGAGTCGCCTCTTCACTGTTGACATTGAGACTGGTGTTTTGCAGGTACTATTGAATGAAACTACCAGTTGAGGACCTGTGAGGCGTCTGTTTCTCAAACTAGACACTCTGATGTATTTGTCCTCTTGCTCAGTTGCTCCCACTCCTCTTTCTATTCTGGTTAGAGCCAGTTTGCGCTGTTCTGTGAAGGGAGTAGTACACAGCGTTGTTCGAGATCTTCTGTTTCTTGGCAATTTCTCACATGGAATAGCCTTCAATTCTCAGAACAAGAATAGACTGACGAGTTTCAGAAGAAAGTTATTTGTTTCTGGCCATTTTGAGCCTGTAATCGAACCCACAATTGCTGATGCTCCAGATACTCATCTAGTCTCAAGAAGGCCAGTTGTATTGCTTCTTTAATCAGCACAACAGTTTTCAGCTGTGCTAACATAATTGCAAAAGGGTTTTCTAATGATCAATTAGACTTTTAAAATGATAAACTTGGATTAGCAAACACAACGTGCCATTGGAACACAGGACTGATGGTTGCTGATAATGGGCCTCTGTACACCTATGTAGATATTCCATTAAAAATAAGCAGTTTCCAGCTACAATAGCCATTTACAACATTAACAATGTCTACACTGTATTTCTGATCAATTTGATGTTATATTAATGGACCAAAAAATTGCTTTTCTTTCGAAAACAAGGACATTTCTAAGTGACCCCAAACTTTTGAATGGTAGTGTATATTTTTTGAAGAAATGTTGAAAAACTGTATAATCTTTGTAAATTATATCATAAATAGGACTGGTGGAGTTAGGTCACACATGCAGCTAACAAAAATATATAGAAATGTCTGCTCTATCCAAATTTACAATCAACTAATTGCAGCATTACCGCAAAAATGGAAGAGGCAAGTGGAAGGGGGCGAAAGTACGGAACCTGTCTGTCGGCCCTGCATTAAAGACCAAAATTGGTTAAAGAAAATTGTGATAAATAAAAAAGTATACCAGTTTCATTTTAAGGACCAAATAATTGACAGCTGTGTCATACAGATTGCAAAATAGTTTGGAAGAGATTTTAGATGTACCGATTCCATGGCACATGGTTTATGAACTGATACACAAAACAACACAGGATTCAAAACTTCAAATGTTTTTCAATTTAAACGATTATATACAATTCTTGCAACCAAAAGAATGTTATATATATGGGGGATACAACCATGGTACTGTCCATATGTACAGTGGGGAAAAAAACTATTTAGTCAGCCACCAATTGTGCAAGTTCTCCCACTTAAAAAGATGAGAGAGGCCTGTAATTTTCATCATAGGTACACGTCAACTATGACAGACAAAATGACAAAATAAAATCCAGAAAATCATATTGTAGGATTTTTTATGAATTTATTTGCAAATTATGGTGGAAAATAAGTATTTGGTCAATAACAAAAGTTTCTCAATACTTTGTTATATACCCTTTGTTGGCAATGACACAGGTCAAACGTTTTCTGTAAGTCTTCACAAGGTTTTCACACACTGTTGTTGGTATTTTGGCCCATTCCTCCATGCAGATCTCCTCTAGAGCAGTGATGTTTTGGGGCTGTCGCTGGGCAACACAGACTTTCAACTCCCTCCAAAGATTTTCTATGGGGTTGAGATCTGGAGACTGGCTAGGCCACTCCAGGACCTTGAAATGCTTCTTACGAAGCCACTCCTTCGTTGCCCGGGCGGTGTGTTTGGGATCATTGTCATGCTGAAAGACCCAGCCACGTTTCATCTTCAATGCCCTTGCTGATGGAAGGAGGTTTTCGCTCAAAATCTCATGATACATGGCCCCATTCATTCTTTCCTTCACACGGATCAGTCGTCCTGGTCCCTTTGCAGAAAAACAGCCCCAAAGCATGATGTTTCCACCCCCATGCTTCACAGTAGGTATGGTGTTCTTTGGATGCAACTCAGCATTCTTTGTCCTCCAAACACGACGAGTTGAGTTTTTACCAAAAAGTTATATTTTGGTTTCATCTGACCATATGACATTCTCCCAATCCTCTTCTGGATCATCCAAATGCACTCTAGCAAACTTCAGACGGGCCTGGACATGTACTGGCTTAAGAAGGGGGACACGTATGGCACTGCAGGATTTGAGTCCCTGGCGGCGTAGTGTGTTACTGATGGTAGGCTTTGTTACTTTGGTCCCAGCTCTCTGCAGGTCATTCACTAGGTCCCCACGTGTGGTTCTGGGATTTTTGCTCACCGTTCTTGTGATCATTTTGACCCCATGGGGTGAGATCTTGCGTGGAGCCCCAGATCGAGGGAGATTATCAGTGGTCTTGTATGTCTTCCATTTCCTAATAATTGCTTCCACAGTTGATTTCTTCAAACCAAGCTGCTTACCTATTGCAGATTCAGTCTTCCCAGCCTGGTGCAGGTCTACTATTTTGTTTCTGGTGTCCTTTGACAGCTCTTTGGTCTTGGCCATAGTGGACTTTGTAGTGTGACTGTTTGAGGTTGTGGACAGGTGTCTTTTATACTGATAACAAGTTAAAACACGTGCCATTAATACAGGTAAGGAGTGGAGGACAGAGGAGCCTCTTAAAGAAGAAGTTACAGGTCTGTAAGAGCCAGAAACCTTGCTTGTTTGTAGGTGACCAAATACTTATTTTCCACCATAATTTGCAAATTAATTCATTAAAAATCCTACAATGTAATTTTCTGGATTTTCTTTTCTCAATTTGTCTGTCATAGTTGACGTGTACCTATGATGAAAATTACAGGCCTCTCTCATCTTTTTAAGTGGGATAACTTGCACAATTGGTGGCTGACTAAATACTTTTTTCCCCCACTGTAGCTTGTTTTTGGTCGCAGGTTCAGGAATGGCTGAAGAATTGCAACATTTACCTGGAGCTAACTCTGCAAATAGCACTGCTGGTTGATTTTTTAAGTCATAATCAATCGATCGATAATATAATAATACTCTTGGCAAAAAAAGGTATCTTTAATTTATAATCTGTAGAAACTTTAAGAATAGAAAGGTTCAGAACTTTCGTGAAACATCACAGCACAGTTTTAAAATATATGGCAAATAGAAACCAAAACTGGATGGTCTTCAGAGATAGATGGGAGGAGTTGAGGGGAGCTGAAGGATGGGACTTAAAATAAAATAAAAACAAGATAACGAATGTAAAATATACTGTGTCCGTAAAATGTATATAGGTTTAGAATTTTTGTGAAACATCACAGCGCAGTTGAAAAATATATGGCAAATAGAAATCAAAATGGGATGGACTTCAGAGATAGATGGGAGGGGTTGAGGGGAGCTGAAGGATGGGACTAAAAACCAACAAAAGTTAACTAAGGTAAAATATACTGTCTCCGTAAAATGTATATAGTATGTATAAGCTGGAAGTAGAAGCCTAAGTGTTGTTATCCATTCGTTTACTCAAATTAGGGGAGGGGTGGTAGGGTTGAGGGAAAATAATCAAGAAACAAATACATATATAATAAAATAATAATATATATATTTAAAAGATATACTGTATATGGGGGATTGGAAATGATGCAGACAATGACATTGATAGAAGCCACAATCTATCTGAAATATTAAAGCTGATCTACCACCTATATTTTTTTAAATAAAAGATCCCCCACTATTAATAATTCAGATTTAGCGTAGTTAGATCAGACAAGTTGCTAAGAGCACATATGGAGGCCGAGGGAGGATGATAAATTCCCACTAGCGTCAGATTGGCATTATTACCAATGCACACATTTAGGACTAGACATTCAAATAGCTTAGGGACAGAGGTGGTAATGGATACAGAAACATTTCAGTTGCTATTTATGTATATGGCGACACCCGCTCCTCTGCCAACTCTGTCAGATCTAAAAACAGCAAAATTAAGGCAGTTCATACAATTTTTTAAAACATTACAATACATTCACAACACACTATGTGCCCTCAGGCCCCTACTCCACCACTACCACATATCTACAGTACAAAAATCCATGTGTACGTGTGTGTATAGTGCGTATGTTATCGTGTGTGTGTATGCATGTGTCTGCGCCTATGTTTGTGCTGCTTCACAGTCCCCGCTGTTCCATAAGGTGTTTTTTGTATCAGTTACTTGATGTGGAATATGAGTTCCATGTAGTCATGGCTCTATGTAGTACTGTGCGCCTCCCATAGTCTGTTCTGGACATGGGGACTGTGAAGAGACCTCTGGTGGCATGTCTTGTGGGGTATGCATGGGTGCACCGAGCTGTGCGCCAGTAGCTCAAACAGACAGCTCGGTGCACCCAAAATGTCAACACCTCTCATAAACACAAGTATTGTTGAAGTCAATCTCTCCTCCACTTTGAGCCAGGAGAGATCGACATGCATATTATTAATATTAGCTCTCTGTGTACATCCAAGGGCCACCCAATTGCAATTTTCCTAAGTCATTTTGTGTGGCACCTGACCACACGACTGAACAGTAGCCCAGGTGTGATAAAACTAGGGCCTGTAGGACCTGCCTTGTTGATTATCCTGTTAAGAAGGTAGAGCAGCGCTTTATTATGGACATATTTCTCCCCATTTTAGCTACTGTTGTATCAATATGTTTTGACCATGACAGTTTACAATCCAGTTTACAGTTTAGTCACCTCAACTTGCTCAATTTCTACATTATTTATTACAAGATTTAGATGAGGTTTAGGGTTTAGTGAATGATTTGTCCCAAATACAATGCTTTTAGTTTTAGAAATATTTAGGACTAACTTATTCCTTACCACCCACTCTGAAACTAACTGCAACTCTTTGTTAATTGTTGCAGTCATTTCAGTCACTGTAGTAGCTGACGTATAGTGTTGAGTCATCCGCATACATAAACACTCTGGCTTTACTCAAAGCCAGTGGCATGTCCTTAGTAAAGATTGAAAAAAGTAATGGGCCTAGACAGCTGCCCTGGGGAATTCCTGATTCTACCTGGATTATGAATCAGTACAAGGCCGCAGCTGCGGGATTTCAGATCAGACAGAGTCTCTAATACGAACATGCCATGTTCAGCAGGTAACCTTATTAGAAAATACTATACCATTGTGTTGGCTTGAATTGGAATAGATACAAGATTGCCTAGAATTGAACCATTATGCATATGCCTCGAACAAGGATGTGGATTAAGACAAGTCAATAAGGGTTACCTGTTGTGGGCAAGGACTGATATACCATCATTTTTTTGTAGTACCTCTTCAATACTAACACTCAGCATCCTAGCTCCTCTCCTGTTCGAGTGCAAACCATCTGAAATGAACTGAGGATGTTCCCAAAATAAATCCAAATTGTCAATAAAATCCAATGCTCTTTCGGGGCAGAGATTCAACTTCATCCAAGAGTCCAACAAAAATAGCCAGGAGAAACAATCAACTTCACCACCGTGTGTAGGAATAGGGCCAGAAAAGATAGTCCACTTGCCGGTAGCCATTAAACCAGTTAAATGTAACTAAATGTAATCAAAAATGTAATCTACGTAATCCCCAAAAGTAATTATTTATCATGAGAGGGCCATAAACAATAAATAGTAATGCTGCATACACCAAGAAAGGTTAAAATCTTACCTTTCTGGTCAAAATAGTTATAAATTGGTAGTGTAGTTACTTTGAGGACACAAGCTTAAGTACACAGTACAAATATGATACAAATATGAAATATTTTATATTATGTATTTCCTATTCAACAAAGCTGTATGAATAAGGCTTGAAATGACGTATATGCTTTCTAAATATAGTAAATCTAATTATAAAATGACTAACTATAAGATTTCACCTTCCTTGTAACTGTAAAATACATATTTGTATGTTTAGTGTTAGAGAAAATTTGCATATTTTCTAAATGTCTCTCTTGATTAAAATGTATACAACCATCGCTGTGAACGTCTCACAGAGCTCTAGCTTAGCTTCCTAAACTCGTTAGGAACTCGCCTTTCATCTCATATTAATCTTGTCCATCTATTACAAACAGAAAGTGTTTTTTTTTGTTTAAAATCTATGAATTATTTTAGATTAATGCTTTGGGATGTGTGGGACGTGGTCTTGGGGGGCTGCTCGGTGAAGTCAGGGGGGCTTAGAACCGTAAAACAGTTAGAGAGCCGCAGGAATGATTCTCCTCTCCTACTTATAACTCCATCCCCCTTTGCTTCCGATGGTGTAGAGCAAAACGCAGTAGATCTCCGGTTCTCGTTGGTGGGATGTGTTAATACGGGAAAGTGATCCAAGGTAGTATCCTCAGTAGTTACTGCAGAGGAACCCAATCTCATAGAGCATCCTGGATTTTCCTCTCGGGCCATTTAGAATTGACGCATCAAAAACAGCATGCAGTCTTGAAGTGTCCAGCCAGAGCGAGACGCTCTCCTAGGAACCTATTCTCCTCTAGTAGCTCAACGATCCGCTCCTTTGAGGCATGGCGCTGTTTGCATTTATCACAAGTGTACATCACAGGAGGTTGGTGGCACCTTAATTGGGGAGAACGGGCTCGTGGTAATGACTGGAGCGGAATCAGTGGAATGGTATCAAATACATCAAACACACGGTTTCCAGGTGTTTGATGCCATTCCATTTGCTCCGTTCCGGCCATTATTATGAGCCGTTCTCCCCTCAGCAGCCTCCACTGGTGCATCTCCGGATCCGACTGCAAAACAGAGGAGTCTGACATGCTTATACTCAGGTCAGAAACAGCTGTCCCGGCTACAAGAGCCAACCGTGATGTGAGACAAGCTTTACCGGTGACAGCCAAGTAACCTAGCTAGTCAGAGCTAGCCAGGGCTAGCCTGCTAATGTTAGCTCCAGGAGACGGTAAAATCCAGACGAACACGGTATGTTAAGAACAGCACTAACACCATGGTCCCGAAATAAAACACTTAAAACAAAGGTTTAAAAAGTATACAATGTATAAATATAAAACGTGTAGCTAAGTCGTCTATACCAAACTTCCTGCTTCCTACTTCCTGCTTCCTGACACTGGTGTGCCTCCGCAATGGATTAGTCCACTGAGACAGGCATGAATCAGACAGGTGTCTCGTGTGCCATAAAAATATGTATATATATATTTGTGACTGCTCGACTAAAAAAATCTCAGACGACCAACAGCCTATCGACCAAAACAATCGACCAGTTGACTAAATGGGGTCAGATCTAATATAATCGATTGACAACTTGTTCTACTCAGATGTATCCCCAGTAGTACATTTACCGTTAATTCCCATAATTTCAAATCTACAATGTTTGTTTGGTTACGGTAATTTCTGTTAATTTATTCAATATATTATTATTTCATTATTTTATCGTTCTCATTGTCGGAGTGGACACGTTGTTTGAGGACCGCACAACCGAGGCTACACTTGTGAGGAACACGATCTGGTTTATTTCATTCCACTTACGAGTTGTCAATTTATTCATTGTCTTTTGTTTGTAGCGCTCCTGTCAATGTTGAGTAAGGACGCGCACCTGATTATGCATAGAAGTAGGCCCAGGCTACCTGGCCTGCGTGCAAATGTAGGCCTATAAATGTGCACATTTGGGGATCTGATAGTATTTCTGATTGTCTTAACTTACCACCACTGTGGACCTTCTCAAAGAAAAGTTTTCTTCACCTCAAGCAGCAAGTAAACAAAGTCTGTTTTTACATCCATTGAGAATGACAATAGTTTCTCAACGTAGCCTATTTGAAAAATCTTTCCAGCTCTTTCAATAACCACTCGGCGTGAAAGGGGAAAACAATATCATGCTCTGATCCTGTGGAAACGTCATAAAATACAATATTTTCTACCTCCAGGCTGCAATGTTTTAATTTTTGTGCTTTATGTAGGCTATTTTTACATAGTTAGCAATGACAATAGAAGTTACTTTTTTTTAAAAATTTGATTAACCACATGATACTGATTTTGAAATACAAAGACTTTATTATAAATTAAATTAAACTGTTCCACGAAAATGTGCATATGAAAATCATAACTGGCACGCAGATCGGTAGAAATACTTAGATACATTTGCACGGCAAATGGAAAAGGTTGCCTACCCCCTGGTGTAGCCTATTAGCTTAATGGCAGAATCTGCTAAGGTCTGCAGCAGCTGGAGGAGGAGGGTTAGGCTATCTGGCTAGTCGGCTAGTTAGGCTATCTGGCTAGTCGGCTAGTTAGGCTATCTGGCTAGTCGGCTAGTTAGGCTATCTGGCTAGTCGGCTAGTTAGGCTATCTGGCTAGTCGGCTAGTTAGGCTATCTGGCTAGTCGGCTAGTTAGGCTATCTGGCTAGTCGGCTAGTTAGGCTATCTGGCTAGTCGGCTAGTTAGGCTATCTGGCTAGTCAGCTAGTTAGGCTATCTGGCTAGTCAGCTAGTTAGGCTATCTGGCTAGTCGGCTAGTCGGCTATCTGGCTAGTCGGCTAGTTAGGCTATCTGGCTAGTCGGCTAGTTAGGCTATCTGGCTAGTCGGCTAGTTAGGCTATCTGGATCTCTGGCTCCCTCTTGTGTGTCTTAATTATTTAATCACAGTGTGCTTAAAGCATCAGACAAGCTCAGTAGCCTACATATAGTTTATTTTATTATGGGGGTGTCTGTATAGGGAAAAATACACGTTTTTAAAATTTCGACCAATATTTTTTTTGGGTCGGGGACAGCCCTAGATTATATAGATAATTTTGGATCACTATCACTAGCTATTACTAGCTACCAGGGGGGAAAAAACTGTCTAGGTAGCCATCTTGGTTTTTCTTACATGTACATGTACTACTAAAGTTTAAAAAGCATTGGAAAGGAAAGGAAAAGAAATGAAAGGGGGATACCTAGTCATGCTCTCTGTCTCTCATGTTGGCTTCCAGCCACTCTACATGGCAGTGTGTGTCTATGAGAAGAGGGTGTCTCTCTGTCTCTCATGTTGGCTTCCAGCCACTCTACATGGCAGTCTATTAGAAGGTGTCTCTGCATGGCAGATTGCTCCCCTAATGACAGTAACAGTGTAAGTGCAGGCAGGCAGGCAGGCAGGCAGGCAGGCAGGCAGGCGCACCCACACATACAGGAAGCCCCCTGGTCCTGTTCAATTACTAGCGCCATCAACACACACCAGTCTAATCTGAACACATAAAGTACTCCACAGATGGCTATAGACGACAGTCATATTACTCCACAGATGGCTATAGACGACAGTCATATTACTCCACAGATGGCTATAGACGACAGTCATATTACTCCACAGATGGCTATAGACGACAGTCATATTACTCCACAGATGGCTATAGACGACAGTCATATTACTCCACAGATGGCTATAGACGACAGACATATTAATCATCATCCCAAGGCTAGAGTCTAGGGCAGCATCCCAAATGGTCTCCCATGCCCTTTATAGTGCACAAGTAGTGCACTATATAGGGAATATATACAGTATAGGAAATAGTGCAATTTGGGCAACTGGTGCAAGTACAATTTGGCTCCATGACTGAACACAGTTCAACTCTGAGGCGGAGCGAGGTCATTTCCTGTTTCAGTGTTACTGTTGATTGACCCAAGTGGTTGATTGCTAGGGAACTCTCTCTCCAAGAGCCACTGGGATGGTGAAGCAATGGAACGAGGGCCATGCATGCTAAATATACATGCAATGTTTAATTCTAAGACTAAGTGGTGTGATAATGTGTGGGTATTGGAACAGAACCAAGGCTTAGTTTAAGGTAGAGTCAGGTGATACACGAAGTGAACAGCAATATTATTTCTGCTAAGACTAAGTGCGAGGTTAAACTTCTCTGCTGTTTTGGTCTCATAGCTATCACACTGTAGCAGATTGAAGCGCAGCCATGTACATGAGCAAATACTCTGTGATACTCTGTGAAACTCTGTGATACTCTGTGATACTCTGTGAAACTCTGTGATACTCTATGAAACTCTGTGATACTCTGTGATACTCTGTGAAACTCTGTGATACTCTGTGATACTCTGTGAAACTCTGTGAGTGCATCATCTTGCATCATCTTCATCTGCAAATTCTGCGGTTCATCCTGCTGCTCGTGGCAACGAGAGTCTCAGTTTAAGACCAATTATACTTACCCCAGGGCCACACAGCCTCAACCAATCAACCAATTCATCAACCAATCAACCAATCAACCAATCAATAAAGGGCAGCACTACTCACCCCAGGGGTTTCTCCAGTCGACTGGCGGGGGATCCTACGATCTCTCCCAGAGTACAGAACACCTGCCCCAAGAAGTCCTGCTGGGGGGGACAGGGGTTGCGGGAGAGACGGAGGAGGGAGGCGTGACGGAGAAGGGGGTGTTAACGGGGAAACAGGGGAGCAGGGAGAGACAGGTGAGAAAGGAGGGAGAGGAAGGATAGTGGGGGTTCGGGGGAGACGGGGGAGAGATGGGGGAGATGGGGTAACAAGGACAGATGGTGTGGTTAGGACGGAGTTAAACAGTGTGTTATAAGCTTTATTATAAGCATTGTTATGAGCATAAAGTTTGTCAGAGGAGTCAAACACGTACGTCAATGTCGGAGGGCTTCCAGGGAGAAGGAGGAAGAGGAGGAGGAGGAGGAGGAAGAGGAGGAGGAGGGGTACACCAGGCAGCAGCATAGACAACAACAATAACAGAGCATATCATGTAACAGAAGGCACAAGACTCAAACCACACAACACCGTTATCAAAACAAGGGCAAGAGAAAACAGGAGAGAGGGAAGAAGAGGGTGGTAGAGAAATAAAGAGATAGAGAGCGAAACATTTTTTTGTGTGTTGTGTGAGAGGAGAGCAAGTAGTACAAAAGGGAGCACGAAATGATAAAATATAGTCATGACAAATGTGGAAATAATGATGAATATTCTGGTATTTTGCAAACTATTGGCTGCAGATATATTCTCATTGTGCATTCACTCATCATCATTACTTGTGAGTCCATTGCTAATAACATTGGAGTGCAATACATCATGCCTAGAAGTTAGGGAAATGGGTTTGACAAGCTTTGATAATGGTGTGGACAAATCACAATGCTTCATTAAGTCATGAGTATGAACCAAATCTATGTATTTTTATGAAAGCTACTCAATATCAATACTTAAAGTAATATGTCATCTTTATTATACAAATGAAAAGGTGCATGGACAGACAGCAAGGCCACATCGTGAAACTTTGGGAAATAAGGCACTATTATTCACTATTTCCATCAAACAGTATATGTGTGCTTTAGGATGACATGGATTTTGATTAGCATAAAACAAAAATAAGGAATGGGATGCATTTCGAAATAAAAGTTCCCATTTTAAAAACAAAAGTTTCCATTCATAGAGGATAGATGGCAAAGTAAAAATCAAGCAACTAGAAGGCATGAGCACAGAGTGATAACTTTTTCACTTACATGCTTTGCCAGATCTGGACTTTTGGAATCGATATCATATCTGAAATCAGAAAGAAACACACATTAAAGTGGCAAGAGCTGACAGGAGCCGGAGAGAAAACTATTTGTGGCTTAACTGACTGGCGTTTGAACATTAACAAATAGAACCAAAGTGGCTTGATATCATTCCTGATACAATGACAATTGGACAGACAGAAAGACCACCCAAAAGTCAATTTATATTAAATTGAAATTGAAATGAAAATGTTTTTAACAGGTAAAACCATTTTTTTTCACTTAATCCTTATACACTTCATGAATTAAGTCTATTTTCCTTTCACTATTGTCCAAGACTAGGCTGCTGTCACTCACCCATTCACTTTAAAACAATAACGTTTAAAAAAAAATCTTAGCAGCTGCTGCCGGTGATAAACTTTGGCTAAAAGTCCACCCCTCCTCATCCCCCCCATTCCTGAGGAGGTACTGTATACGTAAAGGACCCAAATGAATTATTTAGTCACAGTATATCCTCTGAGACGTTCAGCAGAGGAATAATTACAGAGCTACATACAGTAGGACTAATTACAAAGATACTGAGGACTAACTACAGAGCTACAGAGGAATGATGACAAAGCTACAGAAGACTGATGACAGAGCTACAGAAGACTGATGACAGAGCTACAGAAGACTGATGACAGAGCTACAGAAGACTGATGACAGAGATACAGAGGACTGATGACAGAGCTACAGAGGACTGATGACAGAGCTACAGAGGACTGATGACAAAGCTACAGAAGACTGATGACAGAGCTACAGAGGACTGATGACAAAGCTACAGAAGACTGATGACAGAGCTACAGAAGACGGATGACAGAGCTACAGAATACTGATGACAGAGCTACAGAGGACTGATGACAGAGCTACAGAAGACTGATGACAGAGCTACAGAGGACTGATGACAGAGCTACAGAAGACTGATGACATAGCTACAGAAGACTTTGACAGAGCTACGAGGACTGATGACAGAGCTAAACAGAAGACTGATGACAGCTACAGATGACTTATTACAGAGCTAACAGAAGACTGATGACATAGCTACATAAGACTGATGACAGAGCTACAGAGGACTGATGACAAGCTAGCCAGGACTAATACAGAGCTACAGAGGACGACATACAGAGCTACAGTATACTGATTGACATAGCTACAGAGACTGATGACAGAGCTACGAGGCACTGATGACCAGAGCTCAACGAAGACTTGAATGACAGAGCTACAGAAGCACTTATGTACAGACTACAGAGGACTGATGACAGAGCTACAAAGGACTAAATACAGAGCTACAGAGGACTAAATACAGAGCTACAGAAGACTGATGACAGAGCTACAGAAGACTGATGACAGAGATAACAGATGAAACTGATGACAGAGATACAGAGACTGTGACCAGACTACAGAGGACTGATGACAGAGCGACAGATGACTGATGACGAGATAACAGAAAGACTGATGACAAGCCTACAGAAACTGATGACAGAGGCTACAGAGCTGAATGAACAGGATACAGCTTACTATTACAGAGCTACAGAGGCTGGATATGTACAGAGGGAGTCTGTGGCGGTGGATATGTAGCTAGCTACTGACGTCCATTAGGACCTTTGTCTCTACACGGTTAAAAGCAAAAGATAGGTTAACATAACTATGTTTATGTTCTTATACATATCTTTCCCCTTGTTGAGGTGCGCTGAGGGTAGACAGAGGGAGTTAAGGGAGTAAGGAAATGATTCTGTCTCCGTTCTCAAAGCCTCTTAATAAAAGTGTCACCTCTGCTGCACTCTGAATTGAGCCTATTCCAAGACGACGAGAGGGGCTGTTCCAGAAGAGGAGGAGTAGGGGTAGGAGGAGGAGGGAGAGGGCAGGGATGATGAGGGAGGAGACGGTGGAAGGAGGGGAGGGAGGAGGAGGAGGGAGAGGAGAGGGAGGATGGAGGAGATGAGGAGGGAGGAGGCTGCTGGAGTTTAGGGATGAGTGAGAGGAGGAGGAGGAGGGACATGGAGGAGAGGGAGGTGGAAAAAACTTCCTTTTCTTCTTTCTTTTCTTCTTCTTCCTATCTTTTCTTCTTCTTCCCTTCTTCCTTCTTCTTTCTTCTTCTTTCTTCTTGCTGCTTTTCTTCTTCTTTGCATCTTGCTTCTTCCTTCTTCCTTTCTTCCTTTCTTCTTCTTCTTCTTCTTCTTTCTTTCTCTTTGTTTACTTTCTTCTTTTCATTCTTTAGTCTCTCTTCTTCTTTCTTCTTCTTCTTCAGCTTCTCTTCTTCTTCTGAGGATGATAGAGGATTCATGTAGGCACTGGTAATTCGCTTTTATTTACTCTGCTGGGATCTTACCAGACAGTGGTGTGCAGAGTGAAAGTCTAAAAATCCACTGATCATTCTTTTATACCTGTCTCACTTCCTCCTAATCTCAACAACACATGACAATCAAGACAGGGCAGAATACTGATTAATGATTTTATTTACACCACAGGAGAGATATGGATGCGGTTGGTGAATTCGAAGGTAGCAAGTAGTGCTATAAGGGAAAGAGAGAAGGATAGAGTATCGGAGCAAATGGCGGGGAGAGATTAAGGAAACTAATAGAGAGGATATATAGATATATCAATAGAAAGATAGGAGGATGGAAAGGAAGGGTTGGTTGGGCACATCACATGTAAAACTAACACACCCTCCCTACCTGTCTGCCTATGCCTTTTGATTCCCTCGAGGACCATAATCAAGAGAATAACTACTCACACGTCAAAGCGTAGATTCTGCTTCTCCTCAAAGAAGTAGTCCAGGATGTACTTCCTGACAAAGTCTGGGTTTAGAGTGTTGTCAATCACCTCTGTTCTCCCAAACTAGAAGAGGACAGAGAATGAGGGAAGGGGGAAAGAGAGATATGGAGAGAGAGTTGGTTTGTGACAAAATAATCATAAACTTTTATGCAGTTAGTAAGAAAGCAGCCCGACATTCCTCTCCTCTCTGTCCTCTCCTCTCTCTTCCTCCTCTCCTCTCTCTCCTGTCTCTCCTCTCATTCCACTCTCTCTCCTCTCCTCTCCTCTCCCTGTCCTCTCTTCTTGTCTCCTCTTTCTCCTCTCCTCTCCTCTCCTCTCTCCTCTCCTCCTTCTCCTCTCCGCTCCTCTCCTCGTCCTCTCACTCCTCTCTTCCTCTTATCTCCCTCTCCTCTCTCGATCCTTCCTCATCCTCTCCTCTTTCCTCTCCTCTCCTCTCCTCTTCCTCTCTCGGCGGCCTCCTCTCTCTCTGCCTCTCCTCTCCTCTCCCTCTCCTCTCCTCTCCTCTCCTCTCCTCTCCTCTCCTCCCTCCCCTCTCTCTCCTCTCACTCCTCTCTCTCTCCTCTCTTCGTCTCTCTCTCCTCTCTTTCCTCTCTCCTCTCTCTCCTCTCTTTTCCTCTCTCTCTCTCCGTATCCTCTCTCGAATCCTATGTCCTCTCCTCTCTCGTCCTCCTCATGCTTCTCCTCTCCTCCTCTCCGTCGTCCTCGATCTCTCCTCTCCCTCCTCCCTTCCTCTCCTCTCCTCTCCTCTCCTCTCCTCTCCTCTCCTGCTCATCGTCCTCTCCTCTATCCTCTCTCCTGCCTCTCTCTCCTCTCCTCTCTCACTCCTTTCCTCCCTCATCCTCTCTCCTCCTCTCCTCTCTCTCCTCTCCTCTCCCTCCTCTGCATGTTCCTCTCCTCTCCTCTCCTTCCTCCTCTCTTTCCTCTCTCGCTCTCATCTCTTCTCTCTCCTCTCTACTCCTCGCGCTCTCGCCTCCTCGTCCATCCTCTCCTCCTCTCTTCCTCCTTCGCTCTCCTCTCCTCCTCCTCTCCTGTTCGTCTTGCCTCTCCTCTCCTCTCCTCACTCTCCTCTCCTCTCCTCTCCTCTTCCTCTCTCTCCTCTCCTCGCCTCTCCCTCCTCTCCTCTCCCAATCTCCTCGTCCTCTCCTCTCCTCTCCTCTCCTCTCCTCTCCTCTCTCTCCTCTTTCCTCTCTCTCCTCTCCTTTCCTCTCTCCTATCCTCTCTCTCCTCCTCTCCTGTCTCCCCTCTCCTCTCTCTCCCTCCTCTCTCCTCTCCTCTTCTCTCCGTGCTTCCTCTCTCTCTGCTCCTCTCTCTCCTCTTTCCTCTCTCTCCATCCTCTCCCTCCTCTCTCTCCTCTCCTCTCTTGTATCTTGTAGACACTCAGCAGCAGATAAACACAGCAAGTAACAAAACACTGATACACTAATTTAAAATACAACGATATACAAACAATACAATGGCTGGATGCTGACTGGGAGCTCTCAGCTCATCTGTCTTGTAAAGTGGAACAGGAAACTATCCTCATTGAGTTTAATTACAGCCAGTTAATTAATACCCACTCTCTCTCTCGCTCTCTCTCTCTCTCTCTCTCTCTCTCTCTCTCTCTCCCTCTCTCTCTCCGTCTCTTTGTCTGTCTCTCTCTCTCTCTGTCTCTTTTCCTTTTTTTTGCCTGTCTCTCTATTATGACTGGCTCTCACGGCAGTCAGTCGCCTCTACTTCCTCTCAGTGTGACACAACAGAAACACTTGCCTGTATGTACAGGGAAAGAAAAACAGAACAAAGTCACCGTATTTACTTTAATTTCATGTGAAGTAAAGCATGTTTTTTATATTTATTTATTTCACCTTTATTTAACCAGGTTAGGCCAGTTGAGAACAAGTTCTCATTTACAATTGCGACCTGGCCAAGATAAAGCAAAGCAGTGCGATAAAAAACAACAACACAGAATTACATATGGGGTAAAACAAAACATAGTCAAAAATACAACAGAAAATATATATACAGTGTGTGCAAATGTAGCAAGTTATGGAGGTAAGGCAATAAATAGGCCATAGTGCAAAATAATTACAATTTAGTATTACCACTGGAATGATAGATGTGCAAGAGATGATGCAAATGAGCAAAATAAATAACAATATGGGGATGAGGTAATTGGGTGGGCTAATTTCAGATGGGCTGTGTACAGGTGCAGTGATCAGTAAGGTGCTCTGACAACTGATGCTTAAAGTTAGTGAGGGAGATAAGAGTCTCCAGCTTCATAGATTTTTGCAGTTCGTTCCAGTCATTGGCAGCAGAGAACAGGAACGAATGGCGGCCAAAGGAGGTGTTGGCTTTGGGGATGACCAGTGAGATATACCTGCTGGACCGCATACTACGGGTGGGTGTTGCTATGGTGACCAATGAGCTAAGATAAGGCGGGGATTTGCCTAGCAGTGATTTATAGATGACCTGGAGCCAGTGGGTTTGGCGACGAATATGTAGTGAGGACCAGCCAACAAGAGTGTACAGGTCACAGTGGTGGGTAGTATATGGGGCTTTGGTGACAAAACGGATGGCACTGTGATAGACTACATCCAATTTGCTGAGTAGAGTGTTGGAGGCTATTTTGTAAATTACATCGCCGAAATCAAGGATCGGTAGGATAGTCAGTTTAACGAGGGCATGTTTGGCAGCATGAGTGAAGGAGGCTTTGTTTGAAATAGGAAGCCGATTCTAGATTTAACTTTGGATTGGAGATGCTTAATGTGAGTCTGGAAGGATAGTTTACAGTCTAACCAGACACCTAGGTATTTGTAGTTGTCCACATACTCTAGGTCAGACCTGCCGAGAGTAGTGATTCTAGTCGGGTGGGCGGGTGCCAGCAGCGTTCGATTGAAGAGCATGCATTTAGTTTTACTAGTGTTTAGGAGCAGTTGGAGGCTACGGAAGGAGTGTTGTATGGCAGTGAAGCTTGTTTGGAGGTTTGTTAACACAGTGTCCAATGAAGGGCCAGATGTATACAAAATGGTGCCGTCTGCGTAGAGGTGGATCTGAGAGTCACCAGCAGCAAGAGCGACATCATTGATATACACAGAGAAAAGAGTCGGCCCGAGAATTGAACCCTGTGGCACCCCCATAGAGACTGCAATAGGTCCAGACAACAGGCCCTCCGATTTGACACATTTAACTCTATCTGAGAAGTGGTTGGTGAACCAGGCGAGGCAGTAATTTGAGAAACCAAGGCTATTTAGTCTGCCAATAAATGCGGTGGTTGACAGAGTCGAAAGCCTTGGCCAGGTCGATGAAGACGGCTGCAGAGTACTGTCTATTATCGATCGCGGTTATAATATTGTTTAGGACCTTGAGCGTGGCTGAAGTGCACCCATGACCAGCTCGGAAACCGGATTGCATAGCGGAGCAGGTACAGTGGGATTCGAAATGGTCTGTGATCTGTTTGTTAACTTGGCTTTCAAAAACTTTCGAAAGGCAGGGCAGGATGGATATAGGTCTGTAACGGTTTGGATCTAGAGTGTCACCCCCTTCGAAGAGGGGGATGACCGCGGCAGCTTTCCAATCTCTGGGGATCTCAGACGTTACGAAAGAGAGGTTGAACAGGCTAGTAAAGCATGTGAAGTAAAGCGTGAGAGGATGAGGTGCTGTAATTGTAATAGTACAGTGAGGTGTCCTGTTGTGCTCAAACTACTCTCTGATGCTGTAATGTGTGCGTGAGTGTGTGTGTGTGTGTGTGTGTGTGTGTGTGTGTGTGTGTGTGTGTGTGTGTGTGTGTGTGTGTGTGTGTGGTGTGCGTGTGTGTGCGTGTGTGTATATGATGGTGTTGTGCTGAAAAGCACACACACACACGCTTGCAAGGACACACACACACACACACACACACGCACACACACTCCTGTGCTGCGGTTAGTTTGTTCCCTCAGCTAATTGTGTCTATTATGAATAATGCATGTTGAGAGGCCTAGCTGAGGCTTGAGATGAACAGGAATAAATGATGGGCCAGTAGAAAGTGTTACTTACCATAAACTGACAGAGATAATTAATCATTACAGAGTTAGGTCTTAATGAGCAGTCTTAATGATACAGTACTGCAGTCTGTTATACTACAGAGTACTGCAGTCTGTTATACTACAGAGTACTGCAGTATGTTATACTACAGAGTACTGCAGTCAGTTATACTACAGAGTACTGCCGTCTGTTATACTACAGAGTACTGCAGTCTGTTATACTACAGAGTACTGCCGTCTGTTATACTACAGAGTACTACCGTATGTTATACTACAGAGTACTGCAGTCTGTTATACTACAGAGTACTGCAGTCTGTTATACTACAGAGTACTGCAGTCTGTTATACTACAGAGTACTGCAGTCTGTTATACTACAGAGTACTGCAGTCTGTTATACTACAGAGTACTGCAGTCTGTTATACTACAGAGTACTGCAGTCTGTTATACTACAGAGTACTGTAGTCTGTCATAAATACACAGTACTGTAGTTAGGGCTGTGGAGGTCATGAACATTTGTCAGCCGGTTATTGTCATGCAAAATACTGCCGGTCTCACGGTAATTACCATGAATTAACATAAACACGTTTAGCATCTCCTGGCCTCCACACATACAAGCCTCTGATGCCTCTGGAACATTACATTTAGAAAAGTCTAATAAATCAATGTAATACACAACACCACAATACATCCGTTATTTATTTTAGGCAGGTCTAAAGAGACATTACGATATGAAGAAAATGTATTTCCGAAGAACAGAATATGAGTTGGCCTACTTACTGTATGTTATCTGGCTATGCTCCATGCCATAGGCTGTAGGCTAGTTCATTTAGCTGACAAGATATGCTTATAAGTGCCATTATTTTATATAATATGATTTTATAGTAAGAAGAATATAAATTTAACTTAGCTGAATAAAATAGAAAGGATATTTTTCCCATTCAGGAGCGAGTGCACATATGAAGTGGCTATGTTGAGCGTAAAAGTGATCATTTGAAACAGGTCCTACCAGCTAGATTTAGAGTTATTTGGCAACTTTAGTTGTGAATGATACAAACCTTAGAGAATGTCTTAGAAATCAAAACATATATGGGCTGCATGATGCGACTACAGGATACTGATGATTTGAAAAGGCTTGCGCTCTGTTCCTTGCCTCAGGCTGCACAGCTGTTCTCTCAAGCGATCATATTTTCACCATCAGACCATTCTCAATTTAATCTGGTCTTTACTAATATGTAAAATTAGTTTAGATTTAGAATGGCCCATTATTAAATGAACAGGAACAGGGGCAAGGGGAAAAAGACGTCATCTATGCACTCCAATATTGAATGGAGGCCGCGCGCTTTCCCGCTGGTCCGTTTTTCAAATGATGCATGGTAGGCTACTTCGGTTTTATAGCAGAGCATTGCTTAATATGAGCATCTGAGAAATCAATATAGGAACACTTATTTCACTCCACACATCAACCACTGTTTGAGGATGATGCTCTCGCTGCGCGACAGGTGATATTCCGCCCAAACTGTATGCCATGGGCTCTCCACCCTTGTTCCTGCAGCTACCCAGTGCTTAATTAGGGAAACCAAGTGAAATCTGTTCAGGAACATCGATAGTAATGTTTTCGCAAACAAAGCATATTTCACTAAACAGTTGACAGCCCGTCTGCGCGCTCGAGAAAGGAATAAAGGAGAGAGGAGGAGAAGATGGAAACGCATGGTGATGAGATATTCTGAATAGCTAAAGGTAACGTGTCACTCAATTAACATGAAAATATAAACATATCCATATTACTAGGCTATTCAAAATCAAATACAAATTCACTGTAATCATAGGCTACCTGTAAGCCGCCTTGCACAATCAACGAACCAACGGCATCGCCTAGGGCTCTACGTTTTCTCCCAGACATTTGGAGCAGCGTATCATAAAGGTAACCAGTTCATCCAGTATGCATAATAAGACAGTCCACACTCAAAGGCAATTACTCAAATTTTGTTTAACTGGGGAGTATAGGCTAGAACAATTATGTACCAAAGACATCTTAAATCAGTTTTGTTTTATGTTTTTCTGCCATGCATAATATGCAGTAGTCTATGTAATATGTAACGGCACAATCATTATTTTAATTCAGTTTTTTTTTTTTTTGGGGGGGGGGGATATGCATAAGCTCTAATATGCATATGGGTGTTTTGAATTAATCATCACTATTTCCTGGTGTTAGGCTTTGAAACAACATCCACAACCACAATGTTTTACACTCAGTTTGAACCTGCTGTTGAACGTCTTTCTTCAAATTGATCAACAGTCTGTTAAACTAGAAAGTACTGCAGTCTATTAAAAGACACAGTACTGCAGTCTATTATATGACACAGTACTGCAGTCTGTTATACTATAAAGTACTGCAGTCTATTAAACTATACAGTACTGCTGTCTGTTATACTAGACAGTCCTGCAGTCTATTAAACTATACAGTACTGCTGTCTGTTATACTAGACAGTACTGCAGTCTATTATATGACAGAGTACTGCAGTCTGCTATACTATACAGTACTGCAGTCTGTTATACTATACAGTATTGCAGTCTGTTATACTATACAGTACTGCAGTCTATTAAACTATACAGTACTGCTGTCTATTATACTATACAGTACTTCAGTCAATAATACAACACAGTATTGCAGTCTGTTATACTATACAGTACTACAGTCTATAATACGACACATACAGTACTGTATTTTAGACTTTATGTTTTGTTTACCCCATATGTAACTCTGTGTTGTTGTTTTTTATCGCACTGCTTTGCTTTATCTTGGCCAAGTCACAGTTGTAAATGAGAACTTGTTCTCAACTGGTTTACCTGGTTAAATAAAGGTTAAATAAAATAAAATAAAAAATAAACAGTACTGCAGTCTGTTAAACTATACAGTACTACAGTCTGTTATACTATACAGTACTGCAGTGTATTATACGACACAGTACTGCAGTCTATTATATGACACAGTATTGCAGTCTATTATACTATACAGTATTGCAGTCTATTATACGACACAGTACTGCAGTCTATTATACTATACAGTACTGCAGTCTATTAAACTATACAGTACTGCAGTCTATTAAACTATACAGTACTGCAGTATATTATACTATACAGTACTGCAGTCTATTATACGACACAGTACTGCAGTCTGTTATACTATACAGTACTGCAGTATGTTATACTGTACAGTACTGCAGTCTGTTATACTATACAGTACTGCAGTCTATTATACTATACAGTACTGCAGTCTATTATACTATACCGTACTGCAGTCTGTTATACTACACAGTACTGCAGTATGTTATACTATAGAGTACTGCAGTATGTTATACTATAAAGTACTGCAGTATGTTATACTGTACAGTACTGCAGTCTGTTATACTATACAGTACTGCAGTCTATTATACTATACAGTACTGCAGTCTATTAAACTATACAGTACTGCTGTCTATTAAACTATACAGTACTGCAGTCTATTATACTATACAGTACTGCAGTCTATTATACGACACAGTACTGCAGTCTGTTATACTACACAGTACTGCAGTCTATAATACGACACAGTACTGCAGTCTATTATACTATACAGTACTGCAGTCTGTTATACTAAAGAGTACTGCAGTATGTTATAGTATACAGTACTGCATTATGTTATACTATACATTACTGCAGTATGTTATGCTATACAGTATTGCAGTCTGTTATACTATAAAGTACTGCAGTATGTTATACTATAAAGTACTGCAGTATGTTATACTGTACAGTACTGCAGTATGTTATACTATACAGTACTGCATTCTGTTATACTATACAGTACTGCAGTCTGTTATACTACACAGTACTGCAGTCTGTTATACTATACAGTACTGCAGTCTGTTATACTATACAGTACTGCAGTATGCTATACTATACAGTACTGCAGTCTATCTGTTATACCAAGCTCACACACGCATATCTGTTGTTATAGATACAGGATATTGGTGAGAAACTCACTGCACTTCCTCGTCACAGGGGTACCGGTATGGGGGAACTAAAGGATGTTCCTTTCTATCTCTCTCTTATTCTGTCCATCTCTGAGCTAACTGTAGATTTAGGACCTGTCAAGAAGAATACGTATCTGTCTCAAGGACAGGACAGGGGCTCAAGGTAGAGGTAGAGATGGTCGCAGAAGGTCAGAAGCAAACCCAAAGTCCTAACTTGGGCAAAGGTAAAATAATCCTCACCCAAGCGAAGACTCTTCGCCTTATCCAGAGTAATATAGGTAGCTCTGGCACGGAGCCTTATCTACCTGAGGAAATAACAGCCTAACCTAGATGTACCCTCTGGCTCTGCACAGCGGGTGTCTAAAGCTTAGAGCTGCACTACCATTACCTGTCAACCCTAGACAGACAAACCCTGCTGTGGGGATGTCTGATCTTAGGGGTCCTGCTCTTTGTGGCTGTGCACCTCTCTCTGCTGCCTCGCTAACCTGAACTAGAATACATTGTGGGGAGAGCCTCAGCCTTCTCCCTGACTTTTAAGAATAGAATACATTGTGGGGAGAGATGTCAATCAGACTCTGCCCCTCTAACCTCAACTACAACACATTGTTATAATAAGTCAAGGGGCATGAATACTTTCTGAAGGCAGTGTACATTGTGGGGAGAGATGTCGTTCAGACTCTGCCCCTCTATCCGTAAAGGGGCAATCTGGGATTCGAAAAACAACAAAGCGGTCACACCCAGCCACTTGTTTTGGTAAACAGTTCAGGGATGGCGCTGGAGAAGGGAATGTACCAATCCCAGATTTCCCCTTTAACTGGAATACATTGTGGGGAGGAGTTGTTGGATAAATCCTCCTCCGATGCCTTCTCTCTAACCTTAACCAGAATACATTGTGGGGAGGAGCTGTGGAGATGTGGGAGAATCCAACTGGGAATAACAGTAACGTATAATGTGATTTATGTCAGATTCAGCCTCCGATGCCTTCTCTATAACCTTAACCAGAATACACTGTGGGGCGAGATGTGGATATGTTGAGATGTGGAGATGTGGGAGAATCCAACTGGGAACATTGTAAGATGAATGTGATTTATTTAAAGCCTGGACCAGTAGACCTGGGAGTCTGAACTACAGGGAACCACAGGGAGTCTGAACTACAGGGAGTCTGGACTACAGGGAGTCTGAACTACAGGGAGTCTGGACTACAGGGAGTCTGGACTACAGGGAGTCTGAACTACAGGTAATCACAGGGAGTCTGAACTACAGGGAGTCTGGACTACAGGGAATCACAGGGAGTCTGAACTACAGGGAACCACAGGGAGTCTGAACAACAGGGAGTCTGAACTACAGGTAATCACAGGGAGTCTGAACTACAGGGAGTCTGAACTACAGGTAATCACAGGGAGTCTGAAATACAGGGAGTCTGAACTACAGGTAATCACAGGGAGTCTGAACTACAGGTAATCACAGGGAGTCTGAACTACAGGTAATCACAGGGAGTCTGAACTACAGGTAATCACAGGGAGTCTGAACTACAGGTAATCACAGGGAGTCTGAACTACAGGGAACTACAGGGAGTCTGAACTACAGGTAATCACAGGGAGTCTGAACTACAGGTAATCACAGGGAGTCTGAACTACAGGTAATCACAGGGAGTCTGAACTACAGGTAATCACAGGGAGTCTGAACTACAGGGAACAACAGGGAGTCTGTACCAGGAAAACCACTTATTAAGTCACTAACTACATCAATATATCTGTCAGCTCAGCTGGATGGTATGGAATAGATAATGGGGTAATTATACATTTGAATTGTCCCATACATTATATATTAAAGCAAGTATTCTGTAGATCCATCTTGGGGTCTGGAAGGTAATCTCATCTCAGTACAATATGAGGTGATTGACTGACCAACATAGCCCAACCTATTGGACAACAAAATGGCGACTACAAAATGAATCAGAGAGCCACTGTCTGGCATGAACCCTGAAAAACCACTTACTGCAATCACAACTAAGTTTTAAAGTGTACTGTAGGTAGCACTTTCCCTTCATCACAGAACTAACAACAATAGTGTCCACGTATTGCATTCCTCATCCTTCAAGGTAATTAGTATGGCGGTACTAGACGGAGCAGTATTATGGAGGTACTAGATGGAGCAGTATTATGGAGGTACTAGATGGAGCAGTAGTTATGGAGGTACTAGATGGAGCAGTAGTATTGGAGGTACTAGGATGGAGGCAGTAGTAGGTACTAGATGGAGCAGTAGTATAGAGGTACTAGATGGAGCAGTAGTATGGAGGTATAGATGGAGCAGTAGTATGGAGGTTACTAGATGGAGCAGTAGTATGGAGGTACTAGATGGAGCAGTAGTATGGAGGTTACTAGATGGAGCAGTAGTATGGAGGTACTAGATGGAGCAGTATATGGAGGTACTAGATGGAGCAGTAGTATGGAGGTACTAGATGGAGCAGTATTATGGAGGTACTAGATGGAGCAGTATTATGGAGGTACTAGATGGAGCAGTAGTATGGAGGTACTAGATGGAGCAGTATTATGGAGGTACTAGATGGAGCAGTAGTATGGAGGTACTAGATGGAGCAGTATTATGGAGGTACTAGATGGAGCAGTATTATGGAGGTACTAGATGGAGCAGTAGTATGGAGGTACTAGATGGAGCAGTATTATGGAGGTACTAGATGGAGCAGTAGTATTGGACTGGGGTACTAGATGGAGCAGTATTATGGAGGTACTAGATGGAGCAGTATAGTATGGAGGTACTAGATGGAGCAGTATATGGAGGTACTAGATGGAGCAGTATTATGGAGGTACTAGATGGAGCAGTAGTATGGAGGTACTAGATGGAGCAGTAGTATGGAGGTACTAGATGGAGCAGTATTATGGAGGTACTAGATGGAGCAGTAGTATGGAGGTACTAGATGGAGCAGTATTATGGAGGTACTAGATGGAGCAGTATTATGGAGGTACTAGATGGAGCAGTAGTTATAGGAGGTACTAGATGGAGCAGTAGTATGGAGGTACTAGATGGAGCAGTATTATGGAGGTACTAGATGGAGCAGTATTATGGAGGTACTAGATGGAGCAGTATTATGGAGGGTACTAGATGGAGCAGTAGTAGGAGGTACTAGATGGAGCATAGTATGGAGGTACTAGATGGAGCATATGTATGGAGGGTACTAGATGGAGCAGTAGTATGGAGGTACTAGATGGAGCAGTATATGGAGGGTACTAGATGGAGCATAGTATGGAGGTACTAGATGGAGCATATTATGGAGGTACTAGATGGAGCAGTAGTATGGACGTACTAGATGGAGCAGTAGTATGGAGGTACTAGATGGAGCAGTAGTTATGGAGGTACTAGATGGAGCAGTAGTATGGAGGTACTAGATGGAGCAGTAGTATGAGGTACTAGATGGAGCAGTAGTATGAGGGTTACTAGATGGAGCAGTAGTATAGAGGTACTAGATGGAGCAGTAGTATGGAGGTACTAGATGGAGCAGTAGTATGGAGTACTAGATGGAGCAGTAGTATGGAGGTACTAGATGGAGCAGGAGTATGGAGGGTACTAGATGGAGCAGTAGTATGGAGGTTACTAGAGGAGCAGTAGTATAGATGGTACTAGATGGAGCAGTAGTATGGAGGGTACTAGATGGAGCAGTAGTATGGAGGTACTAGATGGAGCAGTAGTATGGAGGTACTAGATGGAGCATTAGTATGGAGGTACTAGATGGAGCAGTAATATGGAGATATGGGGCTTGTTATTTGGCTCAGGGCAGATTGGCTTTGTGAGGCAGAGTCAAGCTGTGTACAGTTGATAAAGCTAAGCGTTGGTGTCAGCCCCTCTCTCATCAAACTAGCCCCTCTCACAGTAGCATATAGATATGACAGGTCCTCCCACAGTTGAATATAAATATTGCAGGTCCTCCCACAGTAGCATAAGACAGGTCTTCCCATAGAAGGGGGGGACAGCTGATAGCTAGGAGACTACTTCCTAATTGCTATAGCGGTACTAGATGGAGGAGGAGTGTGAAGGGCTTTGAGAGGCAGTCGATAGCTAGGAGACTCATTACTCCTACGGTAGTGGATACATAAGACAGTTCCTGTCCCACAATAGTGGATACATACGACAGTTCCTCCTAAGTTATAGTGTAACTACACTAGTGGGAGGAGTGTGAGAGGCTATGGGACAGCCAAATGACAGCGAGGAGAGTTAGTCTCACAGGAGTGGGAGAGAAGGCTGACTGACAGAAGAGTTCATAGAAGAGTAGAAGAGGCTATGAGAGGCAGTTGATGGATAGGAGAGAGTTGAGTTTATCCCACAGCAGGAGATAGATATAACGATTTCCACCACAGCAGGAGGAGATATCCTCCCTCCTACAGAGTAGATATATAGAGGACAGTTCCTCCTTCTACAGAGTAGATAGAGGACAGTTCCTCCTCATATAGAGTTGATAGAGGACAGTTCCTCCTCCTTTAGAGTAGATAGATAGAGGACAGTTCCTATTCCTACAGAGTAGATAGAGGACAGTTCCACCCTCCTACAGAGTATATAGATAGAGGACAGTTCCTCCTCTACAGAGTAGATAGATAGAGGACAATTCCTCCTCCTATAGAGTAGATAGAGGACAGTTCCTCCTTCTACAGAGTAGATAGAGGACAGTTCCTCCTCCTTTAGAGTAGGTAGATAGAGGACAGTTCCTCCCTCATACAGAGTAGATAGAGGACAGTTCCTCCTTCTACAGAGTAGATAGATAGAGGACAGTTCCTCCTCCTTTAGAGTAGATAGATAGAGGACAGTTCCTCCCTCATACAGAGTAGATAGAGGACAGTTCCTCCTCCTACAGAGTAGATAGATAGAGGTCAGTTCCTCCCCCTACAGAGAAGATAGAGGACAGTTCCTCCCTCCTACAGAGTAGATAGAGGACAGTTCCTCATCCTACAGAGTAGATATATAGAGGACAGTTCCTCCTTCTACAGAGTAGATAGAGGACAGTTCCTCCTCCTATAGAGTAGATAGATAGAGGACAGTTCATCCTTCTACAGAGTAGATAGAGGACAGTTCCTCCTCCTATGGAGTAGATAGATAGAGGACAGTTCCGCCCTTCTACAGAGTAGATAGATAGAGGACAATTCCTCCTCCTATAGAGTAGATAGATAGCGGACAGTTCCTCCTCCTATAGAGTAGATAGATAGAGGACAGTTACTCCTCCTACAGAGTAGATAGAGGACAGTTCCTCCTCCTACAGAGTAGATAGAGGACAGTTCCTCCTCCTACAGAGTAGATAGAGGACAGTTCCTCCTCCTACAGAGTAGATAGAGGACAGTTCCTCCCTCCTACAGAGTAGATAGATAGAGGACAGTTCCTCCTCCTACAGAGTAGATAGAGGACAGTTCCTCCTCATATAGAGTAGATAGATAGAGGACAGTTCCTCCTCCTACAGAGTAGATAGAGGACAGTTCCTCCCTCCTACAGAGTAGATAGATAGAGGACCGTTCCTCCTCCTATAGAGTAGATAGATAGAGGACAATTCCTCCTCCTACAGAGTAGATAGAGGACAGTTCCTCCTCCTACAGAGTAGATGGAGAATAGTTCCTCCCTCCTACCGAGTAGATAGATAGAGGACAGTTCCTCCTCCTACAGAGTAGATAGAGGACAGTTCCTCCTCCTACAGAGTAGATAGAGGACAGTTCCTCCCTCCTACAGAGTAGATAGATAGAGGACAGTTACTCCTCCTACAGAGTAGATAGATAGAGAACAGTTCCTCCTCCCACAGAGTAGATAGATAGAGGACAGTTCCTCCTCCCACAGAGTAGATAGATAGAGAACAGTTCCTCCTCCCACAGAGTAGATAGATAGAGGACAGTTCCTCCTCCCACAGAGTAGATAGATAGAGGACAGTTCCTCCTCCCACAGAGTAGATAGATAGCAGAATCCCTCCCACAGAGTAGATAGATAGCAGAATCCATCCTACAGTACTACAGAAGTAGGGCTATAAGAGACAGTGGATAGATAGGAAGAGTTCCACCCACAGAAAGAAGAGTCATGTGATCACAGGCGGTCTGTGGCAGGGTGAGACAGTGAGGAGAGGAGAGCTCAGACTGTATCTACTAACTCAACACAAGGAGGACAAAGCACATGTGATGAGAGAGGGGCTGACACCAACCCTTAGCTTTATCAACTGAACACAGCTTGACTCTGCCTCACAAAGCCAATCTGCCCTGAGCCAAATAACAAGCCCTGTATCTCTTTAAAAAGAGAGATTTAGCGCCCACTGCACCCTGAGCTTGTTATCTGTTAGCGGGTGGCATGTTACCTGATAACAACAGAGAGAAAAAGAGAGCGGAACAATGGAAGGAAGAGAGGGAGAGGAAGCTTCACAGCCATACACAGTGAGAGGAGGAGATTCTTGACTCAAGAGCAAGAGATTTGGCTTTTCCATGTGCTATACTGCATTGCTGTACATTTTTAGATTCCAAGTGTCAAATGCACATAATTTAATTGGTTCCATTGCACTTGGCAGGCAAGCTCAGCTAAAGTAAATGATTGTTTTTTTTTAACCTATTTTTCTCGGCAATTGGCAGTTACAGTCTCGTCCCATTGCTGCAACTCCCGTACAGACTCGGGAGAGGCGAAGGTCGAGAGCCATGCATCCTCCGAAACACAACCCTGCCAAGCCGCACTGCTCAACCTGGAAGCCAGCCGCACCAATGTGTCGAAGGAAACACTGCACAACTGCCGTCCGAAGTCAGTATGTATGCACCCGGCCTGCCACAAGGAGTCGCTAGAGCGCGATGGGACAAGGACATCCCGGCCGGCCAAACCTTCCCCTAAACCGGACGACGATGAGCCAATTGTGCGCCGCCTCATGGGTCTCCCGGTCACAACCAGCTGCGACACAGCCTGGGATCGAACCCGGTGTCTGTAGTGATGCCACTAGCACTGCAATGCAGTGCCTTAGACCGCTGCACCACTCGGGAGGCTCACAGCTAAAGTATTTTAAAGAAAAAGTAATACTATTTTAACCTAGGGGCACGTTCAGCAGGACACAACGTCTTGGGACGTTCAGATTGAAATATGCTACGTAGAACAAACTTGCCTCTAGGTTAAATGTAGAATAAGGAATCACATCGGCTCTATTCATGGAATTTCTATCTGCAACGCTCAATAATGTTTTGCAACTGAACGTGCCTCAGGTCTACCTTCCAGGTATAGAGCAGTATAGAGCAGTATAGAGCAGTATAGAGCAGTGAACTACCTATAAAGACATCTAGCTGAAACTCGCCCCAATGAAGACACTGTCCTGGGTTAAGGGTAAGGCCAGGTTCCTGGCAGACCTGGAGAGATTCTGACACTGACGCTAATCTTTATCGATATGTGCAGCAATCGCCATAACGGCCAATTTGCTTAGAGCAAAAACATGCCCTAAGCCAAGCAATGAATATTCACAAGACAATCAATAGCGTGATTGTCAGCAGCAGCATTCACCTGGAGACAGACAGGGCTGGAACACAACAGAGTGCTGCTGCTGAGTCGGAGTATTCCAGAACAATTAGAATTAGTGTTCCACAAGCTACATTCTAGATTGTTATGGAGAGGAAAAGATGCAGGTTGATTGAGCTTCTGATGCTGGGGAGGGGAGACAGTCATTATCTCTGCTGACTAGTTTACAGCCTAGAAACTCTAAATTGTTATAGAAAAGAATGGAGAGTAGTTTGATTGAGTCTAGATTTTTGTGGAAAGCAAAAGAGATTGAGAGATCGAGAGAAAGGGAGAGAGAGAGAGATAGAGAGAGAGAAAGAAAGAGAGAGTTGTTCTGCTTCTTACCTCTCGCCACTGTTTGGTCTCCATGCCCTGAGTATACAACACCACCACTGGGGGGGAGGGAGGGAGGGGGTGGAGGGAGGGAGGGAGGGAGGGGGGGTGATGGAGGAAAGATTAGCAATCAATTTGAATAACCGTGACATTTCTTCACTTCATAAAACAAAACAAACGTTCTTTCTATCATTACATTAATCATTAATAATATTCGTTATGCACTTCCATGCCCGCTGTCTGCCCAGTATCACATTATCAGATCTAGCTATTCATCTCCGCAGGTGAGAGATTAAGCACTAACGATTAACAAAACCTCCAACAGTGCAACAGTGATTGCATAATCAAAAAACATGATTTCTAAACAGTAGGTTTCCCGTCATCTCCCTCTTTAATTTCCCTGGTCTATTTAATTTCCTCACTTCAAACGGTGGCAGTGCATGTGACCTGTCAGATATAACCCCAGGTCCTTCTCATTTTGGGGGGAATTCATAATAAGGGGACTGGGGGATAGAGCATGAAGTATTATACCCTGGTCTATTAGAAGGGGACTGGGGGGATTACACCCTGGTCTATTAGAAGGGGACTGGGGGGATTACACCCTGGTCTATTAGAAGGGGACTGGGGGTATTATACCCTGGTCTCAAAGAAGGGGACTGGGGGGATTATACCCTGGTCTATTAGAAGGGGACTGGGGGTATTACACCCTGGTCTATTAGAAGGGGACTGGGGGGATTATACCCTGGTCTATTAGAAGGGGACTGGGGGGATTATACCCTGGTCTATTAGAAGGGGACTGGGGGGATTATACCCTGGTCTATTAGAAGGGGACTGGGGGTATTATACCCTGGTCTATTAGAAGGGGACTGGGGGGATTACACCCTGGTCTATTAGAAGGGGACTGGGGGGATTACACCCTGGTCTATTAGAAGGGGACTGGGGGGTTTTATACCCTGGTCTCAAAGAAGGGGACTGGGGGGATTATACCCTAGTCTATTAGAAGGGGACTGGGGGGATTACACCCTGGTCTATTAGAAGGGGACTGGGGGGATTACACACTGGTCTATTAGAAGGGGACTGGGGGGATTACACCCTGGTCTATTAGAAGGGGACTGGGTGGTTACACCCTGGTCTATTAGAAGGGGACTGGGGGGATTATACCCTGGTCTATTAGAAGGCGACTGGGGGGATTACACCCTGGTCTATTAGAAGGGGACTGGGGGGATTATACCCTAGTCTATTAGAAGGGGACTGGGGGGATTACACCCTGGTCTATTAGAAGGGGACTGGGGTTATTATACCCTGGTCTATTAGAAGGGGACTGGGGGGATTATACCCTGGTCTATTAGAAGGGGACTGAGGGGATTACACCCTGGTATATTAGAAGGGGACTGGGGGGATTACACCCTGGTCTATTAGAAGGGGACTGGGGGGATTATACCCTGGTCTATTAGAAGGGGACTGGGGGGTATTATACCCTGGTCTATTAGAAGGGGACTGGGGGGATTACACCCTGGTCTATTAGAAGGGGACTGGGGAGATTATACCCTGGTCTCAAAGAAGGGGACTGGGGGGATTATACCATGGTATATTAGAAGGGGACTGGGGGGATTACACCCTGGTCTATTAGAAGGGGACTGGGGGGATTATACCTGGTATATTAGAAGGGGACTGGGGGGATTAACCCTGGTATATTAGAAGGGGACTGGGGGATTACACCCTGGTCTATTAGAAGGGGACTGGGGGGGATTATACCCTGGTCTATTAGAAGGGGACTGGGGATTATACCTGGTCTTAGAAGGGGACTGGGGGATTACACCTGGTCTTTAGAAGGGGACTGGGGGGGGGGTTATACCCTGGTCTATTAGAAGGGGAGGGGGGGGTATTATTTCCCGGTTATTTGAAGGGGACTGGGGGGATTACACCTGGTCTATTAGAAGGGGACTGGGGGGATTACACCCCGGTCTATTAGAAGGGGACTGGGGGGATTATACCCCGGTCTATTTGAAGGGGACGGGGGTTAACCCTGGTATTAGAAGGGACTGGGGGATTAAACCCTGGTCTTGAGGGGACTGGGGGATTACCTGGTTTTAAAGGGGTGGGGGATTAACCCTGGTCATTAGAAGGGGACGGGGGATAACCCTGGCTTAAGGGAGGGGGGTTAAATTAAAGAAGGGGACTGGGGGATTAACCCTGGTCTATTAGAAGGGGACGGGGGATTATACCCTGTCTTTAGGGGAGGGGGGGGGTTTAACCCTGGTCTCAAAGAAGGGGCGGGGGATTATACCCTGGTCTATTGAAGGGAGGGGGATTAAACCCCGGTCTATTGAAGGGGACTGGGGGGATTACACCTGGTCTATTAGAAGGAAGGGGACTGGGGGATTACCCCTGGTCTATTAGAAGGGGACTGGGGGGATTAACCCTGGTCTTAAGAAGGGGACGGGGGGATTACACCTGGTTAGAAGGGGGGGTAACCCCCTTATTAAAGGGACTGGGGGATTACACCTGGTATTAGAAGGGGACTGGGGGGATTATACCCTGGTCTATTAGAAGGGACGGGGGGAAAGACCAGGGATAGGGGGGTATTTTCCCTGGTTTATTAGAAGGGGACTGGGGGGATTAACCCTGGTCTATTGAGAGGGGACTGGGGGGATTATACCCTGGTCTATTGAAGGGGACTGGGGGGATTCACCCTGGTCTATTAAAGGGGACTGGGGGAGTTACCCTGGTATCAAAAGGGACTGGGGGATTAACCCGGTCTATTAGAAGGGGACTGGGGGGTATTACCCCTGGCTATTGAAGGGGGGGGCGTTATAGAAGGGGCTGGGGGATTAACCTGGTCATTAGAGCGGTGGGGATTAGGCTGGGTTTAGGGACGGGGCGATTACAGGGCTATGAGAAGGGACTGGGGGGGTTACCAGGTTTAAGGGGACTGGAGGGATTACACCCTGGTCATTAGAAGGGGACTGGGGGGATTATACCCTGGTCTATTAGGGGGGGATTACCCGGGTATTAGAAGGGGCTGGGGGGATTATACCCTGGTCTATTAGAAGGGGTATGGGGGATTCACCCTGGTCTATTAAAGGGACTGGGGGGGGATTATACCCTGGTCTATTAGAAGGGGCTGGGGGGATTACACCCTGGTCTATTAGAAGGGGACTGGGGTATTATACCCTGGTCTATTAGAAGGGACTGGGGGGATTACCCCTGGTCTATTAGAAGGGGACTGGGGGATACACCCTGGTCTATTAGAAGGGGAAGGGGTATTACACCCTGGTCTATTAGAAGGGGACTGGGGGTATTATCCCGGTCTATTAGAAGGGGACTGGGGGGATTAACCCCGGTTAGAAGGGCTGGGGGATTCCCTGGTTTTAAAGGGGAGGGGGGATTACCCTGGTCTATTAGAAGGGGACTGGGGGATTCCCGGTTTGAGGCCTGGGGTATTAACCGGTGGGGGACTGGGGGTTACACCCTGGTCTATTAGAAGGGGACTGGGGGGATTAACCCTGTTTTAGAAGGGACTGGGGGGATTACACCCTGGTTATTAGAAGGGGACTGGGGGTACACCCTGGTCTATTAGAAGGGGACTGGGGGATTAACCCCTGTCTATTAGAAGGGGGACTGGGGAGATTACACCTGGTCTATTAGAAGGGGACTGGGGGGATTACACCCTGGTCTATTAGAAGGGGACTGGGGGGATTTATACCCTGGTCTATTAGAAGGGGACTGGGGGGATACACCCTGGTCTATTAGAAGGGGACTGGGGGGATTACACCCTGGTCTATTAGAAGGGGACTGGGGGTATTATACCCTGGTCTCAAAGAAGGGGACTGGGGGATTATACCCTGGTCTATTAGAAGGGACTGGGGGGATTACACCCTGGTCTATTAGAAGGGGACTGGGGGGATTATACCCTGGTCTATTAGAAGGGGACTGGGGGGATTAACCCTGGTTCTATTAGAAGGGGACTGGGGGGATTACACCCTGGTCTATTAAAGGGGACTGGGGGTATTACTACCCTGGTCTATTAGAAGGGGACTGGGGATTACACCCTGGTCTATTAGAAGGGGACTGGGGGGATTACACCCTGGTCTATTAGAAGGGGACTGGGGGGTTTATACCCTGGTCTCAAAGAAGGGGACTGGGGGGTAATTATACCCTAGGTCTATTAGAAGGGGATGGGGGGATTACCCCGGTCTACTTAGAAGGGGACGGGGGTTTCAGATTGGACGGGGATTACTGTCTTAGAAGGGGATGGGGTTTATACCCTGGCTCATAAGAGGGACTGGGGGGATTATACCCTGGTTATTAGGGGATGGGGATTACCCTGGTCTATTAGAAGGGGACTGGGGGGATTACACCCTGGTCTATTAGAAGGGGCTGGGGGGATTACTACCCTGGTCTATTAGAAGGGGGGGGATTACCCTGGTCTATAGAAGGGGACTGGGGGATTACACCCTGGTCTATTAGAAGGGGACTGGGGATTTACCCTGGTCCTAAGAAGGGGACTGGGGGATTATACCCTGGTCTATTAGAAGGGTGGGGGATTACACCCTGGTCTATTAAGGGCTGGGGGGATTATACCCTGGTCTATTAGAAGGGGACTGGGGGATTAACCCTGGTTTAGAAGGGACTGGGGGATTAACCCTGGTCTTTAGAAGGGGATGGGGGATATACCCTGGTCTATTAGAAGGGGTGGGGTATTAACCCTGGTCATTGGGGGTACTGGGGGATTATCCCCCTGGCTATTAGAAGGGGACTGGGGTTTATCCCTGGTCAAAGGGGACTGGGGGTTTAACCCGTCTATTAGGGGCTGGGGGGATTATACCTGTATTAGAAGGGACTGGGGGGATTACCCTGGTCTATTAAGGGGACTGGGGGGATTAACCCTGGTCTATTAAGGGTGGGACTGGGGTATTATACCCTGGGTTATTGAAGGGGACTGGGGGGATTATACCCTGGTCTATTAAAGGGGACTGGGATTAACCCTGGTTTTAGGGAGGGGGGGATTACACCCTGTCTATTAAAGGGGACTGGGGGTTATCCGGTTATTAGAAGGGGACTGGGGGTATTACACCCGGTTAGAAGGGGAGGGGGAACCTGGGTTTATACCCTGGTATTAGAAGGGAGGGGGGATTATACCCTGGTCTCAAAGAAGGGGCTGGGGGGATTTATACCCTGGTATATTAGAAGGGGCTGGGGGATTAACCCTGGTTTATTGAGGGGAGGGGGGATTTACCTGGTTAGAAGGGGACGGGGGGATTAAACCGGTCTATTAGAGGGGAGGGGGGGGATTACACCCTGGTCTATTGAACGGGACTGGGGGGATTATAACGCTGGGCTCTATAGAAGGGGACTGGGGGGATATACCCTGGTCTATTAGAAGGGGACTGGGGGGATTATACCCGTCTATTAGAAGGGGACTGGGGGGATTATACCCTGGTCTATTAGAAGGGGACTGGGGGTATTAACCCTGGTCTATTAGAAGGGGACTGGGGGGTTAACCCCTGGTCTATTAGAAGGGGACTGGGGGGATTACCCGGCATTAAAGGGGACGGGGGGATATTACCCTGGTATATTAGAAGGGGGGGGGTATCCCTGGTATAAAAGGGGATGGGGGGTATTACCCGGTCTATTAGAAGGGGACGGGGTTATGACCTTAATGGTATAGGGGACTGGCGGTATTACCCTGGGTATTAAGGGGACTGGGTGGATTAACCTGGTGATTAAGGGATGGGGATTATACCTGGGGGTAAGAGGGGACTGGGGTATTAGCGGGGGGGATTAACCCTGGTCTAAAGGGCACTGGGGTATTAAACGGCTTTGGAGGGACCCTGGGTTTAAAGAACGGTTGGGGGGATCCCATGTGCTATTAGAAGGGGACTGGGGGTTTATACCCTGGCTATTAGAAGGGACTGGGGGGATTACACCCTTATTAGAAGGGGACTGGGGGATTAACCCTGGTCTATTAGAAGGGACTGGGGTATTATACCCTGGTCATTAGAAGGGACTGGGGGGATTATACCCTGGGTCTAAGAAGGGGACTGGGGATTACCCTGGTTATTAGAAGGGGACTGGGGAGTTCCCCTAGTCTTTATGACGGGGGGATATACCCCGCATTAAAGGGGGTTACGTTTAGAAGGGGACTGGGGGATTACACCCGGTCTATTAAAGGGGACTGGGGGATTATACCCTGGTCTAAAGGGGAAACCCTGACTATGATGGATGGGGTCCCGGCTATTAGAAGGGGACTGGGGGTATTATCCCGGTCTAAAGGGACTGGGGGGGATTATACCCTGGTATTTAGAAGGGGATGGGGGGATTACACCCTGGTCTATTAGAAGGGGACTGGGGGATTATACCCGGCTATTAGAAGGGACTGGGGGATTTACCCTGGTCTATGAAGGGGACTGGGGGGATTAACCCTGGTCTATTAAGGGGCTGGGGGGATTATACCTGGTCTATTGAAGGGGACTGGGGGGATTACACACTGGTCTATTAGAAGGGGTGGGGGAACCCCGGCTATTAGAAGGGATGGCGGGTTTATACCCTGGTCCAAAGAAGGGGACTGGGGGGATTATACCCTAATTAAGGGACTGGGGATTATACCCTGGTCTATTAGAAGGGGACTGGGGGGATTATACCCTGGTCTCTTAAAGGGATGGGGTTTAACCCTGGTCTATTAAGGGGACTGGGTTACTTATACCCTGGTCTATTAAAGGGACTGGGGGGATTACCCTTGTCTATAGAAGGGGATGAGGGATTCCCCTGGTATATTAGAAGGGATGGGGATTAACCAGGTTATTGAAGGAGGGGGATAACCCTGGATTTACTGCTATGGGGACTGGGGTATACCCTGGTCTATTAGAAGGGAACTGGGGGATTACCCTGGTCTATTAAGGGGACTGGGGATTCCCTGGTCTCAATAAGGGGATGGGGATTATACCCTGGTTTAGAGGGACGGGGGAACCACTTCTATTAGAAGGGACTGGGGGGATTACCCCTGGTTATTAGAAGGGGACTGGGGGAATGTGTATTTAGAACGGACTGGAGGATTACCCCTGTCTATTAGAATGGTGACTCGGGGATTCCCTGTCTTTAAGGATGGGGTAAGAAACCCTGGCTTAAGGGCGGGCAATCACACTCCTATTAGAAGGAGACTGGGGGTTATACCCTGGCTATTAGAATAGATGGGGGGTTACCCCGTCTATAGAAGGGCTGGCGATTTACCCTGGTTCTATTGAAGGGATGGGATTATCACTCTTTAAGGGGATGGGTTACACCCTGGTATATTAGAAGGGGACAGGGATTCACCCTGTTTTAGAGGGACTGGGGGATTATTCTGCTTAGAAGGGACTGGGGGTATTAACCCTGGTCTATTAGAGGATGGGGATGTTAAACCTGGTCTTTAAAGGGAGGGGATAAACCCTGGTCAAAGAGGTTTGGGGGATTATACCCTGGCCCCTACCTTAGAAGGATGGGATTATATTCGGTCTATTAGAAGGGGACGGGGATATACCTGGTCTCAAAAAGGGACTGGGGGATTAACCCTGTCTATTTTAAAAGGGTATTTCCCTGGTCTTTTAGGGGGACTTGGGGATTCACACACGTTTTAGAAGGGCGGGGGATCACCGGTCTTTAGGGACTGGGGTATTATCCACCCTGGTCTATTAGAGGGATGGGGTTGACATACACTGTCTTATTAAAGGGAAACTGGGGGATTCGGACTAGAGTGGGATGCTTGTACCACCCTAAATGCTTGATTTCTGACCCTATTACGTCTTGATGTCTCCTCCAATCTCCTCCATACTTCATCCCTTTAGAAAGTAGGACCATAGAAATGACATTAGGTGCGTCCCAAATGGCACTATATCCCCCTATATAGTAGAGATCGGAATTGCCAGGGTCCTCACGATATGATACTAACACGATACGTAGGTGCCGATACGATATGTATTGCGATTCTCACTATTGTATATGTATTGTGATTCTCATGATTCTATATGTGTTGCGATTCTCACTATTCTATATGTATTGTGATTCTCATGATTCTATATGTATTGGGATTGAATACCCTGATTTTATTGTGTTTTGATGTTCCAAACATATTGCTCACTGTATATCTGCTGCAGAGAGACAAGAGAGAGCATGAGAAAACGAGTTTTGATCAGTCAGGGAAATAAAAGTGCTGAAAACACGTTGACTCACTATTTTAAAAGAAGATGAAAAACGGATGAAAAAGACCAGAGTTTTTGTGCAGGTATAGCCGACTAGCGCCAGCTAACGCTAACTACATTAGAAAAATATATATTTACAAATCGATACTTGGAGTCAAATATCAATATAATATTGTCCAAAAATAATATTGTGATATATAACTATAGATTTTTTCCCCCATCAGTAATATATAGTGCACTTCTTTTGATCCGGGCCCTGCCATTTGGGATGCATCCAAGGCCGCTATTCAGAAAGACCCCTGGAGGCCTCAAGCGTAGTTCGCCTCTACTCTCCTCCTCTCCACTCCTCTGCTCTGAGGGCTGTGTTTGAACCATGCTTTAGCTGCATTGCATTAAAGAGAAAATTCAGGATTTCCCCAGATTCAGATGAACTCATGGATCCCATTTGTATCTATTCGCGGCCAGTATGAAGGAAGTTGGAGGTAGTTTCGCGAGCCAATGCTAACTAGCGCAATGAGTGGAAGTCTGGAATTCTACAGGAACAGCTATAGACTTCTAGTCATTGTGCTAACGCTAGTTAGCAATTGCGCTAACATAAAAATGGTTAGCAACTTCCTTCATGATGCAGATGCATAAAAATGGTATCCACGAATCAATCTGACTCTGGGGAAGTAGATAATGGACCTCATTGAAAAAATCACAAACTATCGCTTTAAGCTACTGTCTCTTTCTGTAACTAAGCTGTGATGAAGAACTGTCACGTTACTGTGCAAATGAGATGCAGTGGGAACACTTTGAAATAGCAGAGTCAACTAAATCACAGTTAAGCCCAGATAAAGTGAAGGAAAGTGTAGGGCAGGGGTGTCAAACTCATTCCATGGAGGGCCTAGTGTCTGCAGGTTTTTGGTTTTTCCTTTTAATTAAGCCCCACTGTGGGGAGTTCCTTACTAATTAGTGTCCTTAGTTCATCAATCAAGTACAAGGGAGGAGCGATAACCCGTCGACACTCGGCCCTCCGAGTGCTGATCTTTATTCTTTACACATACTAGCCGTATCTTCTTCTGTAATTGAATGCAATACAGTGACAATTGTGATAAATGTGAAATTATAACTGTAAAGGTAAAGTACTTACACGGATCAGATTTGGAGAATGTGTCTCTGTCTAATAGATCCCTGAAAGAGAAGAAATTAGTCTGATTTAATATTTATGAAGGCAGGCTCAGAGAGTGAGGCCATTATAGTTCATAAGGAGGTCATTATAGTTCATAAGGAGGTCATAAGAGGAAATAAGGAGGTCATAAGAGAAGAGAACAGGTCATAAGAGGAAATAACAGGTCGTAAGAGGAAATAACAGGTCGTAAGAGGAAATAACAGGTCATAAGAGGAAATAACAGGTCGTAAGAGGAAATAACAGGTCGTAAGAGGAAATAACAGGTCGTAAGAGGAAATAACAGGTCATAAGAGGAAATAACAGGTCGTAAGAGGAAAAAACAGGTTGTAAGAGGAAATAACAGGTCGTAAGAGGAAATAACAGGTCGTAAGAGGAAATAACAGGTCGTAAGAGGAAATAACAGGTCGTAAGAGGAAATAACAGGTCGTAAGAGAGCTCTTAATAATAATAATATAATAATATGCCATTTAGCAGACGCTTTTATCCAAAGCGACTTACAGTCATGCGTGCATACATTTTTGTGTATGGGTGGTCCCGGGGATCGAACCCACTACCTTGGCGTTACAAGCGCCGTGCTCTACCAGCTGAGCTACACCTGATCTTAACCATCAAAATATAGAAGATGTTTATACTGTGTACTATTTTGGCTGTGTATGTACTGAAATAATATATTTATTCCAATAGACTTTCCTTTTGCCAATAATCCCAATCAACTCAAACAACTCAAACTACTTTTAAGACGTTTAGCGTATAGCCTAGATGACAGTTTCCTCCCTTTAGAACACATTCCATTACACACGGCTTCATCAAAATGTCTCCATATAGTCCTCCATATTGTAACATTATTACATGGTTATTTACAATCAGGTGGTGCACACCATCCAATAAACCACCAAATCCCATTGCCTTTGTGTTTTCACTGCCAACGTGCAGTACCATATTGCACAGTAAATCTCCAGCTAGCTCCCAGGACACGAGGACACTGAGGCAGAGGAGCCAACTGAAAACCTTGCGCACCAATTAGCAGCGAGCAGAGGGTGATGGAGCTTTACAGTAGGTTGGTGCTAGTTTGTTCCCCTCAGTGATATTTGGGGCTGGTAGCCAACATTGCAGAGCGTTGTGCCACCCTTTGTGGCCCGGTGAATCTGGAGTCTGGGCACCAGGAAACCAGGCGGGAGGCAAGGTGAGCAACCGTACCAGACCACAGCACACAGCCAAAATAGGAGTCACAGTCGTTATTGTCCAAATAAAGCCATTTAAATGGCCAGTCCACATATATTCATTTGGAATTATGGTAATAAAGGGAATTTTAGCCCTCCCTCACTCAACAGCTTCCATCCTGCTGAAGAGGATACGGACAGGAAGTGATCATTACCTTTTGATAACAGATGTCCTTAGTTATGGAAATTATTTTTATTTATTTATTATTCTGTCACAAAACACTTCTCCAACTGCGGAGACTGAGTCCCAAATGGTACCATATTGCGTATTTAGCGCACTACTTTTGACCAGGATCCATAGGGCTCTGGTCAAAGGTATTGAACTAGATAGGGAATAGGTTGCGATTTGGGACACAAAAGCTGTCTCATCAGAATATCAATATATTCTACTGCATCACAACTGTCTTTTATTTTCTGTTATAGAATATTACAGTCAATAAATAACTCACAAGCAGCACAGTGCAACAATGCCCATCCCAATGCCCATCCCATCTCTACATCCCTACATCACTACATCCCTTCAGGCTCTATAGGCTCTACATCCCTACAGGCTCTATAGGCTCTACATCCCTACAGGCTCTATAGGCTCTACATCCCTACAGGCTCTACAAGCTCTACATCCCTACAGGCTCTACAAGCTCTACATCCCTACAGGCTCTACAAGCTCTACATCCCTACAGGCTCTATAGGCTCTACATCCCTACAGGCTCTACAAGCTCTACATCCCTACAGGCTCTACAGGCTCTACATCCCTACAGGCTCTATAGGCTCTACATCCCTATAGGCTCTATAGGCTCTACATCCCTACAGGCTCTACATCCCTACAGGCTCTATAGGCTCTACATCCCTACAGGCTCTACATCCCTACAGGCTCTATAGGCTCTACATCCCTACAGGCTCTATATCCCTACAGGCTCTACAGGCTCTACATCCCTACAGGCTCTACAGGCTCTACATCCCTACAGGCTCTACAAGCTCTACATCCCTACAGGCTCTATAGGCTCTACATCCCTACAGGCTCTACAAGCTCTACATCCCTACAGGCTCTACAGGCTCTATATCCCTACATCCCTACAGGCTCTACATCCCTACAGGCTCTACATCCCTTCAGGCTCTACAGGCTCAAAATCCCTACAGTCTCTACATCCCTACAGGCTCTATATCCCTACAGGCTCTACAGGCTCTACCTCCCTACAGGCTCTATAGGCTCTACATCCCTACAGGCTCTACAGGCTCTACATCCCTACAGGCTCTATAGGCTCTACATCCCTACAGGTTCTACAAGCTCTACATCCCTACAGGCTCTACAGGCTCTACATCCCTACAGGCTCTACAGGCTCTACATCCCTACATCCCTACAGGCTCTACATCCCTACAGGCTCTACATCCCTTCAGGCTCTACAGGCTCAAAATCCCTACAGGCTCTACATCCCTACAGGCTCTACAGGCTCAAAATCCCTACAGGCTCTACATCCCTACAGGCTCTACAGGCTCAAAATCCCTACAGTCTCTACATCCCTACAGGCTCTATATCCCTACAGGCTCTACAGGCTCTACCTCCCTACAGGCTCTATAGGCTCTACATCCCTACAGGCTCTACAGGCTCTACATCCCTACAGGCTCTATAGGCTCTACATCCCTACAGGTTCTACAAGCTCTACATCCCTACAGGCTCTACAGGCTCTACATCCCTACAGGCTCTACAGGCTCTACATCCCTACATCCCTACAGGCTCTACATCCCTACAGGCTCTACATCCCTTCAGGCTCTACAGGCTCAAAATCCCTACAGGCTCTACATCCCTACAGGTTCTACAAGCTCTACATCCCTACAGGCTCTACAGGCTCTACATCCCTACAGGCTCTACAGGCTCTACATCCCTACATCCCTACAGGCTCTACATCCCTACAGGCTCTACATCCCTTCAGGCTCTACAGGCTCAAAATCCCTACAGGCTCTACATCCCTACAGGATCTACATCCCTTCAGGCTCTACAGGCTCAAAATCCCTACAGGCTCTACATCCCTACAGGCTCTACAGGCTCAACATCCCTACAGGCTCTACATCCCTACAGGCTCTATAGGCTCTACATCCCTACAGGCTCTATAGGCTCTACATCTCTACAGGCTCTACAGGCTCAACATCCCTACAGGCTCTACATCCCAACAATCTCTACATCCCTACAGGCTCTATATCCCTACAGGCTCTATAGGCTCTACATCCCTACAGGCTCTACATCCCTACAGGCTCTATAGGCTCTACATCCCTACAGGCTCTATAGGCTCTACCTCCCTACAGGCTCTACAGGCTCTACATCCCTACAGGCTCTACAGGCTCTACATCCCTACAGGCTCTATAGGCTCTACATCCCTACAGGCTCTATAGGCTCTACATCCCTACAGGCTCTACAGGCTCTACATCCCTACAGGCTCTACAGGCTCTACATCCCTACAGGCTCTACAGGCTCTACATCCCTACAGGCTCTATAGGCTCTACATCCCTACAGGCTCTACCGGCTCTACATCCCTACAGGCTCTATAGGCTCTACATCCCTACAGGCTCTACATCCCTTCAGGCTCTATAGTTTCTACATCCCTACAGGTTCTACAGGCTCTACATCCCTACAGGCTCTACATCCCAACAGGCTCTACATCCCTACAGGCTCTACATCCCTACAGGCTCTATAGGCTCTACATCCCTACAGGCTCTACATCCCTACAGGCTCTACAGGCTCTACATCCCTACAGGCTCTATAGGCTTTACATCCCTACAGGCTCTAGAGGCTCTACATCCCTACAGGCTCTAGAGGCTCTACATCCCTACAGGCTCTACAGGCTCTATATCCCTACAGGCTCTACATCCCAACAGGCTCTACAGGCTCTACATCCCTACAGGCTCTACATCCCTTCAGGCTCTATAGGCTCTACATCCCTACAGGCTCTACATCCCTACAGGCTCTAGAGGCTCTACATCCCTACAGGCTCTACAGGCTCTACAGGCTTTACATCCCTACAGGCTCTATAGGCTCTACATCCCTACAGGCTCTATAGGCTCTACATCCCTACAGGCTCTAGAGGCTCTACATCCCTACAGGCTCTAGAGGCTCTACATCCCTACAGGTTCTATAGGCTCTACATCCCTACAGGCTCTACATCCCTACAGGCTCTACATCCCTATAGGCTCTACATCCCTACAGGCTCTACAGGCTCTACAGGCTTTACATCCCTACAGGCTCTATAGGCTCTACATCCCTACAGGCTCTATAGGCTCTACATCCCTACAGGCTCTAGAGGCTCTACATCCCTACAGGCTCTATAGGCTCTACATCCCTACAGGCTCTAGAGGCTCTACATCCCTACAGGCTCTATATCCCTACATCCCTACAGGCTCTAGAGGCTCTACATCCCTACAGGCTCTACATCCCTACAGGCTCTATAGGCTCTACATCCCTACAGGCTCTACATCCCTATAGGCTCTATAGGCTCTACATCCCTACAGGCTCTACATCCCTACAGGCTCTACATCCCTACAGGCTCTATATCCCTACAGGCAGAGGGGCGGTTCAATTAATACATACCAGACCCTCTGATTCAGTGCAGGCACCAAGTCATTATTCAACCCTAACCCAACCCTCTGATTCAGTACAGGCACCAAGTCATTATTCATGACCCTAACCCAACCCTCTGATTCAGTCTGGGTGGGTGTTGTTATGTTATTGAACCAGTCTGGGTGTGTGTTGTAATGCTATTGAGCCAGTCTGGGTGGGTGTTGGGGGTTAATGTTATTGAACCAGTCTGGGTGGGTGTTGGGTGTTAATGTTATTGAGCCAGTCTGGGTGGGTGTAGGGGTTAATGTTATTGAGCCAGTCTGGGTGGGTGTTGGGTGTTAATGTTATTGAGTTGTGAACATCTGTCCCATCTATCTGATAGAGCCTGTTTAATTGTGTTCAGATAAAGGGGCTAGCTAATACATGTACACATAGCCAACGTCACAAATGGCACCCTATTCCCTATATAGTGCATTACTTTTGACCAGGGCTCATAGGGAATAGTGTGCAGCCATATTATGTTCGAAATGTCGCCCTGTTCCTTTTACTGCATAGTGCAGTAAGTGCACCTCATTGTCTTCAGATACAGGGGCTAAAAAACACATGAACATAGGCTACATCTAATGGCACCCTAGCTATTCTCTATAATGATCTGAACAAAAGCAGAGCACTTTATAGGGAACAGAGTGCCAAAAGTGGTGCCCTGTAAAGGGAATAGGGTGCCAAAAGTGGTGCCCTGTAAAGGGAATAGGGTGCCAAAAGTAGTGAACTCTCTCTCTCTCTCTCTCTCCTCTTTCTTTCTCTCTCTCAAACAAACAAAATGTCCCCTTACCTCTGAATAAATAGAAAGGATATCCATATCTCAGACTGGCCAATACAAATAAAATATTAAGATGGCCAGTCTGAGATATGGCTTTTTCTTTGCAACTCTGCCTAGAAGGTCAGCATCCCAGAGTCGCCTCTTCGCTGTTGACGTTGAGACTGGTGTTTTGCGGGTACTATTTAATGAAGCTGCCAGTTGAGGATTTGTGAGGCATCTGTTTCTCAAACTAGACACTCTAATGTATTTGTCCTCTTGCTCAGTTGTGCTCCGGGGCCTCCCACTCCTCTTTCTATTCTGGTTAGAGCCAGTTTGCGCTGTTCTGTGAAGGGAGTAGTACACAGCGTTGTACGAGATCTTCAGTTTCTTGGCAATTTCTCGCATGGAATAGCCTTCATTTCTCAGAACAAGAATAGACTGACGAGTTTCAGAAGAAAGTTATTTGTTTCTGGCCATTTTGAGCCTGTAATCAAACCCACAATTGCTGATGCTCCAGATACTCATCTAGTCTCAAGAAGGCCAGTTTTATTACATTTACATTTTAGTCATTTAGCAGACACTCTTATCCAGAGCGACTTACAGTTAGTGAATACATATTTTTTTATACTGGCCCCCCGTGGGAATCGAACCCACAATCCTGGCGTTGCAAACGCCATGCTCTATCAACTGAGCTACATCCCTGCCGGCCATTCCCTCCCCTACCCTGGACGACGCTGGGCCAATTGTGCGCCGCCCATGAGTCTCCCGGTCGCGGCCGGCTGCGACAGAGCCTGGATTCGAACCAGGATCTCTAGTGGCACAGTTAGCACTGCGATGCAGTGCCTTAGACCACTGCGCCACTCACTTTTATTTCTTCTTTAATCAGCACAACAGTTTTCAGCTGTGCTAACATAATTGCAAAAGGGTTTTCTAATGATCAATTAGCCTTTAAAATGATAAACTTGGATTAGCGAACACAACGTGCCATTGGAACACAGGACTGATGGTTGCTGATAATGGGCCTCTGTACGCCTATGTAGATATTCCATTACAATTCAGCCGTTTCAAATCAAATCAAATCAAATTTTATTGGCCACATGCGCCGAATACAACAGGTGTAGACATTACAGTGAAATGCTTACTTACAGCCCTTAACCAACAGTGCATTTATTTTTAATAAAAAAAAGTAAAATAAAACAACAACAAAAAAGTGTTGAGAAAAAAAGTGCAGAAGTAAAATAAAATAACAGTAGGGAGGCTATATATACAGGAGGGTACCGGTGCAGAGTCAATGTGTGGGGGCACCGGCTAGTTGAGGTAGTTGAAGTAATATGTACATGTGGGTAGATTTAAAGTGACTATGCATAAATAATTAACAGAGTAGCAGCAGCGTAAAAAGATGGGGTGGGGGGCAGTGCAAATAGTCCGGGTAGCCATGATTAGCTGTTCAGGAGTCTTATGGCTTGGGGGTAGAAGCTGTTGAGAAGTCTTTTGGACCTAGACTTGGCACTCCGGTACCGCTTGCCATGCGGTAGCAGAGAGAACAGTCTATGACTAGGGTGGCTGGAGTCTTTGACAATTTTGAGGGCCTTCCTCCAGCTACAATAGCCATTTACAACATTAACAATGTCTACACTGTATTTCTGATCAATTTGATGTTATTTTAATTGACAAAACATTTGCTTTTCTTTAAAAAAAACAAGGAAATGTCTAAGTGAACCCAAACTTTTGAACGGTAGTGTATGTCAATTAGATATTTCTGCATTTCATTTTCAATAAATGTGCAACATTTTCTAAAAACATGTTTTCACTTTGTCATTTTGGGGTATTGTGTGTAGATGGGTGAAAAAGTTATTTAAATCCATTTTGAAATCAGGCTGAAACACAACAACATTTGGATTAAGTCAAGGGTATGAATACTTTCTGAAGGCACTGTATATCCGCTCTGTCTATTTGAACCTCCACAGAGTTACTTTCCACTTGGCTTAGCAGGAATTCACGCCAATTTCACCATGTCTCTCTCCTCTCTGCTAGCTAAACACACAAACTGTCAATCTGACACATTTGGAATGGAGCCTATATACACACACACATGCATGCACACACACGCACACACACACACACACACACACACACACAACATCCACAACATCCAGTATATAAATGACTGTTTGAGCCCTTCAGCTCTGCATGTCAGAGGGTAAGAGAGCTTCTGAGTTTAATGCTTTGCTCACTGAACCCGTTACAACCATAACTGTCATACCATTCATAGACAGATCTCCCCTCTCCTGTTAATCGCATTCAGAACCTCTCACTGTCTATCTCCCAACCCTTAGCCTCTGCCGAGTCCCCAACAACCGGCAGTTCCGGTTTTCAGGGGAAGTGGAAAGAGAGCCTTTTGGACGTTAAGAAGGCGACACTTCATCCTAACTCCTCCTCCATATTTAGTGGATTGGTTGAACAGTGCAGAAGATAACCTCTCCCGACAGTTTTTTGATTCTGGTCAAGATCAGTATGTAGGGGATCTAGTTTCAGGCGTTTCTTTTAAGCCTGCTACATTAGGTTACCCAACCCTAAACCAGCTTTGAAGTAAGGTCAAATAACCTACAAATACATACAGTATAACCAGACAGGATTCAAAGCACACACTGACTCTTAGAGTGGGGCCTATGGGGGTACCCTGATTCTGGGGTGTTTTATGGGGTACCCTGATTCTGGGGTGTTTTATGGGGTACCCTGATTCTAGGGCGTTTTATGGGGTACCCTCATTCTGGTGCATATAATGAGGGTACCCTCATTTGTTATGGGAAACCCCCTGTTTACCCATAAATCAAACCATGAAACTGGTTGACATTGGAGTGACATAAACGTGATATTAACATGTCATAAACATAACAGTGGTCATGTTCCGGACTCTGACTGGGCTCGTTCTGATATTTCTGAATGTCTGTCTTTTTACTTTTTGTATTGTGTGCATATTGTTTTGTATTGCTAGGTATTACTGCACTGTTGGAGCTAGAAACACAAGCATTTCGCTGCACCTGCAGTAACATCTGCAAATCTGTGTACACGACCAGTACAACTTTGATTTGACTTGATGGGGCTGTGGGTCGTGACCCAACAATGCCATTGTCATCAGCTGATGGTTGGTTCCAGGTGAGACAGTATTAATAACAGACAAGTGTTTTCTGATCTAAACTCATTTTCTCCTCTGTGGTGTCGATGGTTCACGCATAATTATCCGCCCCATCGACCTGTGAGACCCAGTCAGACGCAATCTTAACATCCCCAAAATTGGAAAAAAGATCTGCCGCCTCTCTCTCTATCTCTCTCTCCTCTCTCTTTCTCTCGCTCTGTCTCTCTCACTCTCTCTTGGCACAGACAGTGTCCTGCTCCCTCTCTGAGTCCTCCTCCTCTCTCCTCCCTCTCTCCTCTCTCCCTCTCTCTCCTCTCTCTCTCCTCTCTGTTCCTCCTCCTCTCTCTCTCTCCCCCTCTCTCTCCTCTCTTCCTCGCCTCTCTCTCTCCCTCCTCTCTCTTTCCTCTCTTCTCTCTTCCCTCTCTTCTCTCTCTCCTCTCTCGTCTCTCTCTCTTCTCTCTCTCTTCTCCTCTCGCTCTCTCTCTCTCTCTGGCGTCTCTCTCTCTCTTCTCGTCGCCTCTCTCTCGTCTCTTCTCATTCTTCATTCCGGTCATCTTTTGTACTCTCTTCTCTCGGAGTCTCCTCTCTCACCCCCCCTCTCTCCGTCTCCCTCCTCTCTCTCCCTCTCTCTCTCTCTCTCTCTCTCTCTCTCTCTCTCTGAGTTTCGCCCCAGAACAGATGCAGCTCATCAGATCCACTATGTATGGTGAGATAAAGACTGAGAGCACTAGTCAGGTGAAACTGATTACTACTAGGTAGGTTTTAGGGATGAGTCAGAAAACAACAGTCTTACCGCATACAGAGATTAACAGGGTTGGGTAAGTTATTTTCTGAATGTAATTCGTTACAGTTACTAGTCACCTGTCCAAAATTGTAATCAGTAACATAACTTTTGGATTACCCAAACTCAGTCATGTAATTTGATCACTTTCCCCTTAAGGGGCGTTAGAAGAAGACAAAAAAGGATCCATCAAATGCTTTTGGTGTCATCATAGTGATCTCTGACTGGTGGTCATCATAGTGATCTCTGACTGGTGGTCATCGTAGTGATCTCTGACTGGTGGTCATCATAGTGATCTCTGACTGGTGGTCATCGTAGTGATCTCTGACTGGTGGTCATCGTAGTGATCTCTGACTGGTGGTCATCATAGTGATCTCTGGCTGGTGGTCATCGTAGTGATCTCTGACTGGTGGTCATCGTAGTGATCTCTGACTGGTGGTCATCATAGTGATCTCTGGCTGGTGGTCATCGTAGTGATCTCTGGCTGGTGGTCATCGTAGTGATCTCTGACTGGTGGTCATCGTAGTTGATCTCTGACTGGTGGTCATCGTAGTGATCTCTGGCTGGTGGTCACGTAGTGATCTCTGGCTGGTGGTCATCGTAGGGATCTCTGACTGGTGGTCATCGTAGTGATCTCTGACTGGTGGTCATCGTAGTGATCTCTGACTGGTGGTCATCGTAGTGATCGCTGACTGGTGGGTCATCGATGTGATCTCTGACTGGTGGTCATCGTAGTGATCTCTGGCTGGTGGTCATCATAGTGATCTCTGCTGGTTGGGTCATCGTAGTGATCTCTGACTGGTGGTCATCGTAGTGATCTCTGACTGGTGGTCATCATGTGATCTCTGGCTGGTGGTCATCGTAGTGATCTCTGACTGGTGGTCATCGTAGTGATCTCTGACTGGTGGTCATCGTAGTGATCTCTGGCTGGTGGTCATCGTAGTGATCTCTGACTGGTGGTCATCGTAGTGATCTCTGACTGGTGGTCATCGTAGTGATCTCTGACTGGTGGTCATCGTAGTGATCTCTGACTGGTGGTCAAACTCGCTCAGGTAGAACAAACTTAAACTTCAGCCTTTTTTCAATGCTGAATTGAATGTCTGAGAAAGCAGAAAGGTGTTATAATGTACTGTTTTGGTTGCAAACATCCTTTCTGAATTTAAAAGTAATTCAAGAAGTAATCATCTAGTTTTTCACAAGTATCTGAAATCTGATTACAATATTTTAGCTGTTAACGTAAATGATTACACATACCGTGTTTTGGTCATCGGATTACATATAACTGATCAAATGTAATCAGTTCCTCCCCAACCCTTTTGATTAAATAGGGGTCATGAGACTCAGGTTAAGTAAAACACATCAGATTTAGTGTTGTGTGTTTACAGGGAACACCAGATTTAGTGCTGTGTGTTTACAGGGAACACATCAGATATAGTGTTGTGTGTATACAGGGAACACCGGATTTAGTGCTGTGTGTTTACAGGGAACACGTCAGATATAGTGTTGTGTGTATACAGGGAAGAGAGGGCAGAGTGATTATACAGTGCATTCGGAAAGTATTCAGAGCCCTTGACTTTTTCCGCATTTTATTACGTTATTCTAAAATGGACTAAATTATTTTTTTCCCTCATCAATCTACACACAATACCCCATAATGACAAAACGAAAACAGGATTTTAGACGTTTTTGCAAATGTATTACAAATAAACAGGTGCATCCAACTTCATTGGAGTCCACCTGTGGTAAATTCAATTGATTGGACATGATTTGGAAAGGCACACACCTGTCTATATAAGGTCCCACAGTTGACAGTGCATGTCATAGCAAAAGCCAAGCCACGAGGTCGAAGCAATTGTCCGTAGAGCTCCGAGACAGGATTATGTCGAGGCACAGATCTGGGGAAGGGTACCAACATTGTTTTACAGCATGCATTGAAGGTCCCCAAGAACACAGTGGCCTCCATCATTCTTAAATGGAAGAAGTTTGGAACCACCAAGACTCTTCCTAGAGCTGGCCGCCCGGCCAAACTGAGCACTCGGGGGGGAAGGGCCTTGGTCAGGGAGGTGACCAAGAACCTGATGGTCACTCTGACAGAGCTCCAGGGTTCCTCTCTGGAGATGGGATAACCTTCCAGAAGGACAACCCTCTCTGCAGCACTCCACCAATCAGGCCTTTATGGTAGAGTGGCCAGACGGAAGCCACTCCTCAGTAAAAGGAGCATGACAGCACGCTTGGAGTTTGCCAAAAGGCACCTAAAGACTCTCAGACCATGAGAAACAAGATTCTCTGGTCTGATGAAATCAAGATTGAACTCTTTGGCCTGAATGCCAAGCGTCACGTCTGGAGGAAACCTAGCACCATCCCTATGATGAAGCATGGTGGTGGCAGCATCATGCTGTGGGGATGTTTTTTAGTGGCAGGGATTGGGGGACTAGTCAGGATCGAGGGAGCAAAGTACAGAGAGATCCTTGATGAAAACCTGCTCCAGAGCGCTCAGGACCTCAGACTGGGGCGAAGGTTCACCTTCCAACAGGACAACGACCCTAAGCACACAGCCAAGACAACATAGGAGTGGCTTGGGGACAAGTCTCTGAATGTCCTTGAGTGGCCCAGCCAGAGCCCGGACTTGAACCCGATCTAAAGTCTCTGGAGAGACCTGAAAATAGCTGTGCGGCGACACTCCCCATCCAACCTGACAGAGCTTGAGAGGATCTGCAGAGAAGAATGGAGAAACTCCCCAAATATAGGTGTGCCAAACTTGCATCGTCATACCCAAGAAGACTCAAGGCTGTAATCGCTGCCAAAGGTGCTTCAACAAAGTACTGTTTTTGCTTTGTCATTATGGGGTATCGTGTGTAGATTGATGATGGGGAAAATTTAATCAATTTAATCAATTTTAGAATAACGCCGTAACGTAACAAAATGTGGAAAAATCAAGGGGTTTAATACTTTCCAAATTCACTGTATCCAGATCGAATTCCACAATAGTTTTTGACAAATGGAGCAACAGGAGCACACATCCTAATCATTCTGATGCTTTCATTACCCCTCTGTCCCTCTCTCCTCCGAAACCATCCCTCTACTCTCCCCTTAACTCCTCCGAGAGAATAGAGAGGAATGGAAATAGAAATAAA
>LR778276.1:43719709-43784912 GCA_902810595.1 Coregonus sp. 'balchen'
TAAATTTTTACCTAAATTCCCCAAAACCTTTCAAATGTAAAGGGCTTAAAGCAGATTGAATACATCCATGAGTTTTAGATTGGAAACATGAGCTGTAAAGAGACAAGGTTTTTTTCATCACTGTTGAAATTATGATCTGCAGGGGTTTACGTTGAAGGTTGAGTCTGTATTTAAGAAGCATATGAATACACAACAATACAATATATTTAAAGGAAGCTCTATTCAACTAAAATCCCCTTTCAAAAGCCTTTCAACACACATGATGAAGAAAGACAATGCTAAAATACAGTGTTACAAGCACACAGCATATGAAGAGGATGGGGAACATTTTAATAACTCAGAAATGGTGTTCTGTGTCCTGATTGACCATATTTTCATGATCTGCACTCATAGTCTTGGGTACCTTGTAAATATGGGCCCAGCTACGCAGCATATAAAGAGGATGGGTGATGTGATGGTGAATGACCCAGTTACCAGTATTTCCCTGAGTTAGTTACAGTATGTCTAAGAACGCTAAAAAGGAAGCATGGAATTCCTGATTGACCATACTGCCATGGCTATATACTAAACAAATACAATGAGAGAGAGAGAGAGAGAGAGAGAGAGAGAGAGAGAGAGAGAGAGAGAGAGAGAGAGAGAGAGAGAGAGAGAGAGAGAGAGAGAGAGAGAGAGAGAGAGAGAGAGAGAGAGAGAGCTTCATTGGTGGTGTAGAGGATAAAAGACCTGGCTGGGGAACTAAACACTGCAGGTTCAAACCGCAGATTGGATGACTGAATGCTGTGTCATATCAAATTAACATGCTGTGTGTCTCTATCACCTACAATACAATCCTCAAATGTGAATTTTCATTATAACTGGACTGAATCAGGATGTTTTCAAATTTGCGTGCTGAGAATGTTGTGGTAATATTAGCTAAATATAACATTTTCGAAATGTTCTGAGGACATCCTAGACAATGGAATGTTATGTTAAACCTGAAACAAATATGCTATGAACATTAAAAAAAACGTACTTATTTCATTCTTACAACATTACGGGAATGTCCAGTGCAACCTAACTTAAACATTGTATGAAAATATTTTGTGTTTTGGGAACCTATCTCTTGTAATGTACCCACACTGTTCCACCAAACTAATTACATTTTCTGGGAACCGTTAAAGAACTCAGAAAGGATGTTTTGTCAACATTCTTGCAACATCAAAGGAATGTTTTGTGCACCCTGATACAAACATTATCTGAATGTCAGCACAACTGGACAGTTTTAGCATTTTGGGAACATATATCTTGTCATATCCCCACAATGATCCCACAAACTAAATAAACATTCTGGGAACCTTTTAAAGAACATATTAAATGTGTTCTGGGAACATTCTTGTAAGATCAGATAAAAGTTTTTGCACCATTAAAGAAACATTATATAATCATCCGTTTGTGATGTCCCCATAATGTTGCCACCAGACTCTTCCCACAAACTAATGAAACATTCTGGGAACCTTTAACGAACAGACAAAACGTGTTCTGGGAACGTTCTTGTAACATCAGGCAAATGTTTTATTCCAACTTTTGGGGAATGTTTTTACCTTTATGTCATTTAGCAGACACTCTTATCCAGAGCAACTTACAGTTAGTGAGTGCATACATGATGTTTTTTATTTTTCATACTGGCCCCCTGTGTCAATCGAACCCACAACCCTGGCGTTGCAAACGCCATGCTCTACCAACTGAGCTACATCCCTGCTGGCCATTCCCTCCCCTACACTGGACCAATTGTGCGCCGCCCATGGGTCTCCCGGTCGCGGCCGGCTACGACAGAGCCTGGATTCGAACAGGATCTCTAGTGGCACAGATAGCACTGCGTTGCAGTGCCTTAGACCACTGCGCCACTCGGAATGTTCTGTGGTGGTTGTCACAGATGTTGTGCACAACATCTTAGTGAATGTTAGGAGAGCATTCCAAGGATATTTCATAAAACATTCTTTGGGATAAATGAATAGATTTGATCAAAAACATACTCTGAATGTTTTTGGGATGTTATCATCCTAATGTTAGATAAATACCTAACTAGAACTTAATGGGAATCTTAGCTAATGTTCTGAGAACGTTCCCAGTTTGCTGGGCCCACAAGCTTTCTTTTTCAAACTGGCATACCACCAGAGGTTCACAGCAGTGGAGGCTGGTGGGAGGAGCTATAGGAGGACAGGATCATTGTAATGGCTGGAATGGAATCAATGGAAAGGAGTCAAAAGTGGTTTTCATATCTTTGATGTGTATGATACGTTCCAGTAATTCCATTCCAGCTATTACAGTGAGCCGGTCTTCATATAGCTCCTCCCACCAGCCTCCATGATTCACAGGTCTTTATTATTCACAGACCATCCATTCTAGCTGAAGAGGGCACACAACCGCTGTAATTCGAGGACCAAATGTCTATTAGTTTTTACATTGTCTATGACATTTAATTGATGAATTCATTGATTGGTCAGACTAATTCTACTCATTTGTTAGCTGAAACCAATTGTGTTGCTGATTAAAAGGCAAAGATAAAGGACACAGAGGGCCATGACCCTCCTCTCGGACGCGAGGAGAGATGAGAGAGAGAGAGGAGAGAGGGAAGAGAGAGGAGAGGAGAGAGAGAGAGAGAGGAGAGAGAGGAGAGAGAAGAGAGCGGAGAGCGAGAAGAGAGGGAAAGGAATTCTAGAAGATGCTCGTGAAGGAGGAGTATTAGCTATCTCGTAGAAGAGAGGAGAGATCTCTCGTCTCCTCTACGAGATCTCTATATCTCTCTATCTATAAGCTAATATGATATCTCTCTATAGTGCGATCTATATCTATCTTGCGATATCGCTCTGTGAGATATATCTCGTGCTTCTCTAGCTATCTCTCGCTCTATTGACTCTCTCTCTACTCTATTATCTCTCTATATTATCTCTCTATCATCTATGTATCTGTTCATCATATATCTCACTCTCCTCGACTCTCTCTCGCTACTCTCTATATCTCTCTCTCTCTCTCTGCTCTCTCTCCCTATCTCTCTCTCTCGCGTCTCTCTACTCTCTCTCTCTCTCTCTCTCTCTGCTCTCTCTCTATCTCGTCTCTCTCTCTTAAATTCAAAGGGACTTTATTGGCAGGGAAACATGTTTACACTGTATCTGGGTAAAAATACAGCATACAATATGAACAATAATTGCTGTGACCACTGATTGCAGTGTCTGCTGTCTGTTGAAACACTTTGACATCTCAAATTGCAATCACTGTCAATTACACTGAAGATTGGTCCCACGCCCCTTTGATTGGTTCCCCTCTGAATGAATCCATCTGTCTGATAAGAAATGTTTCTCATATCCAAGAGACAAATGGTAACCAACAATTGGAGACTCCCAGCGGAGCCTTGTGCCCCTCCTACAATATCCTCCAAATGGCACCCTATTCTCTACATAGGGAATATACTTTGGACCAGAGCTCTACGGGCCCTTGCCAAAGTAGTGTGCTATACTGTAAAGGGAATAGAGTGCCAATTGGTACGCTGACTACAATTTCTGGCTCAGCAGCACAATCCTTTACAATATTCTCCTGCCTTCTCTCTGACGTTTTGAGGAGCCGAGGAGAGAGAGGACACGACGAATCAAGGAAGATACTTTTGACATTCACCCATAGTCTGTGGTTGGCTCAGGATTTTAAAACAGCTTCGTCCCGGCCAATGAGCCAATGACAAGGTCATATTGCCACCCCATTCATTTCTACACCTGTAATCAATGAGTAACTACTACAATCATCAATATCATTCACAAAATATATCTTGGGCTTAGAGTACCAAGGTAGTACCAAGGTCACTACATCTAATTCATTATTCAACAGGTTGAATGGCTTTCATATGGACCAGGCCAGCCTCTGTGGAGACATTGGGACATCCACAGAATATTGTATTCTATGCGGACAACTACAGAATATTGTATCTCAATGAGGAATCACTCATCTGCAAATCACCTTCCACTGCATATTAAACGTTATTGGATCTGTTTCCTGGACACAGATTAAGCCTAGCCCTGGACTAAAGATTCACTCAAATTTAAAATCTCCATTAGCTTTTTAGTCTAGGACCAGACTTAATCTGTCTGGTGAAACGGAGACATTATGTGAAGTTTAGCGAATCTGAGCGGAGCCTAAAGATAACATCTTTACCACTAGGGATTGGTCCATTAGACCAAGTGTAAGTTCCAACTGGGCACAAACTGGTTGAATCAAACTGGTTGAATCAACCACTTTGAAAAGAAGGTTGACGACATCCGATCCTCGTTTGTTAAGTCTAATGACACTGCTGGTCCTGCTCACACTGCCCTACCCTATGCTTTGACTTCTTTCTCCCCTCTCTCTCCAGATAAAATCTTGCGACTAGTGACTGCAGGCCGCCCAACAACCTGCCCGCTTGACCCCATCCCCTCCTCTCTTCTCCAGACCATCTCCGGTGACCTTCTCCCCTACCTCACCTCGCTGATCAACTCATCCTTGACCGCTGGCCATGTCCCTTCCGTCTTCAAGAGAGCGAGAGTTGCACCCCTTCTCAAAAAACCAACACTCGATCCCACTGATGTCAACAACTACAGACCAGTATCCCTTCTTTCTTTTCTTTCCAAAACTATTGAGCGTGCCGTCTTTAGCCAACTCTCTTGCTATCTCTCTCAGAATGACCTTCTTGATCCAAACCAGTCAGGTTTCAGGACTGGTCATTCAACTGAGACTGCTCTTCTCTGTGTCACGGAGGCTCTCCGCACTGCTAAAGCTAACTCTCTCTCCTCTGCTCTTGTCCTTCTAGACCTGTCTGCTGCCTTTGATACAGTGAACCATCAGATCCTCCTCTCCACCCTCTCCGAGCTGGGCATCTCCGGCGCGGCTCACTCCTGGATTGCGTCCTACCTGACCGGTCGCTCCTACCAAGTGGCGTGGCGAGAAGCTGTCTCCGCACCACGTGCTCTCACCACTGGTGTCCCCCAGGGCTCAGTTCTAGGCCCTCTCCTTTTCTCCCTATACACCAAGTCACTTGGCTCTGTCATATCCTCACATGGCCTCTCCTATCATTGCTACGCTGACGATACACAACTAATCTTCTCCTTTCCCCCTTCTGATAACCAGGTGGCGAATCGCATCTCTGCATGTCTGGCCGACATATCAGTATGGATGACGGATCACCACCTCAAGCTGAACCCTGGCAAGACGGAGCTGCTCTTCCTCCCGGGGAAGGACTGCCCGTTCCATGATCTCGCCATCACGGTTGACAACTCCGTTGTGTCCTCCTCCCAGAGTGTGAAGAGCCTTGGCGTGACCCTGGACAACACCCTGTCGTTCTCCGCTAACATCAAGGCGGTGACCCGATCCTGCAGGTTCATGCTCTACAACATTCGGAGAGTACGACCCTGCCTTACACAGGAAGCGGCACAGGTCCTAATCCAGGCACTTGTCATCTCCCGTCTGGATTACTGCAACTCGCTGTTGGCTGGGCTCCCTGCCTGTGCCATTAAACCCCTACAACTCATCCAGAATGCCGCAGCCCGTCTGGTGTTCAACCTTCCCAAGTTCTCTCACGTCACCCCCCTCCTCCGCACACTCCACTGGCTTCCAGTTGAAGCTCGCATCCGTTACAAGACCATGTTGCTTGCCTATGGAGCAGTGAGGCGAACGGCACCTCCGTACCTTCAGGCTCTGATCAGTCCCTACACCCAAACGAGGGCATTGCGTTCATCCACCTCTGGCCTGCTGGCTCCCCTTCCTCTGCGGAAGCATAGTTCCCGCTCAGCCCAGTCAAAACTGTTCGCTGCTCTGGCACCCCAATGGTGGAACAAGCTCCCTCACGACGCCAGGACAGCGGAGTCACTCACCACCTTCCGGAGACATTTGAAACCCCACCTCTTTAAGGAACACCTGGGATAGGATAAAGTAATCCTTCTACCCCCCCCCCCCCCCCCCCCCCCCCCCCCCCCCCCCCCCCCCCCCAAAAAAAAAAAAAAAAAAAAAAAAAGTATAATTGTAAAGTGGTTATCCCACTGGCTATAGGGTGAATGCACCAATTTGTAGTCGCTCTGGATAAGAGCGTCTGCTAAATGACGTAAATGTGCCCTTGAGCAAGGCACTTAACCCTAATTGCTCCTGTAAGTCGCTCTGGATAAGAGCGTCTGCTAAATGACTAAAATGTAAATGTAAATGTTTCCACGTCATTTCAACCCCCCCCCCGCCCCCCAAAATCTATGTGATGATGTTGAATCAATGTGGAAAACTGATTGGATTTTTAAAAAGTCTTCAACACAAGGGCATTTAGTCTTTTTCCCCAAAAAACTTTTAACCTAAATGGTGACATGGTGACATGTTTTGTTGATTTCACATTGAGTTCATGTCAGTTGACAACACAACCAAATGTAAATCAAAACTAGACATTGAACTGACGTCTGTGTCCAGTGGGTCTAGACCAGCTCCTGAAGAAAAGTCACAACAGGGAAATGCACAAGAGTCACTCAAACAGTGAGCATTATTTCTCTCTCTGACCACCTAACTTTGACATATGTGCCATTTTCAGAGACAAGGGGATGAATGAAAAGGAGCTCTATTTTCCAAAATTGCCCCTATCTTCAAAAGCCTTCTGGTGTCTCCTACACAACAGAAAGTCAAAATGTCAGACAGACGCGACAAACAAACACCTCAGACACAAAAGAGGACAATGACACGCCTTCGCTTCTCTCTCATCACGGGGAAGTCAACATTTTTTATCATTTCAAAAACATCACTGCCTTCAAAGAAGCTAATATGTTCATGGTAATAATTTAGTTATATAACTTAATCATGTTGAAATTACACCCCCTCTGTTCACCACTGTCGTCAATAATCATTTGCAGTTTACAAAACCATGAAAGTAGTTGAATTACATGGGGGCAGGAAAGTAAAATCTCTCTAAAATGTATATAATTTTCTCCTCCACATAATCCAAGCAGTCAACAATATACTCCTTTTAAAAAATGCTATCTAGAACGTTAAGGGTTCTTCGGCTGTTCCCATAGGAGAACCCTTTGAATAACAATTTTTGGTTGTCTTTTGGTTCTACCCTTTCTACAGAGGGTTCTACCTGGAACCCAAAAGGGTTCTACTTGGAACCAAAAAAGGGTCTCCTATGGGGACAGCCGAAGAACCCTTTTGTACCCCTTTTTTTCTAAGAGTGTATTTGAATTAAGAATGTGTCCCAAATTGCACCCTGTTCCCTATATAGTGCACTACCTTTTGACCGGGGCCCATAGTTATGGAATAGGGTGACATTTGAGACATAGCCTTTCATTCTCGGTTGCAGCGTATTTTAGTGGCCATAACACCTAACAGAGGCAGCTAGCATTTCACCTCAGGATGCTAACCAACCCAATGTGTTGTTGACTCTAACCACACGGACTGCAGCTTAACCGTATCTCATCTGGGAGGAAAGTAAAATGATTTATGAGGGCACAGAAACAAGAACAAGTGTGCGTCACAAATGGCACCCTAATCCCTTTGTAGTGCACTACTTTTGACCGTGTTCACGGTATTGGGACTAGGGGGACATTTGGGACGCAGGCTTAGTTCAAAATCCTATTATATCCCACAGAGATGCATCCTTGGTTTAATAATTGAGTTGAAGATTTTGGGAGGTGCAGAGGTTCTGATCTGACAATGCTCCAGGATATATGCGGTTACACTATTAACAAGACACACACACACACACGCACAAATACACACAAACACACAACTCAGTACAAGAGCTGTCTGTAACTGCATGTATGCCCTTTATCCCAGAAACCCTAGGACCACTCCAATTTGCATAATGCCCCAACAGATCCACAGATGATGCAATCTCTATTGCACTCCACACTGCCCTTTCCCACCTGGACAAGAGGAACACCTACGTGAGAATGCTATTCATTGACTACAGCTCAGCGTTCAACACCATAGTGCCCTCAAAGCTCATCACTAAGCTAAGGACCCTGGGACTAAACACCACCCTCTGCAACTGGATCCTGGACTTCCTGACGGGCCGCCCCCAGGTGGTAAGGGTAGGTAACAACACATCTGCCACGCTGATCCTCAACACAGGGGCCCGTCTGCGTGCTCAGTCCCCTCCTGTACTCTCTGTTCACCCATGACTGCATGGCCAGGCACGACTCCAACACCATCATTAAGTTTGCCTACGACACAACAGTGGTAGGCCTGATCACCGACAACGATGAGACAGCCTATAGGGAAGAGGTCAGAGACCTGGCCGTGTGGTGCCAGGATAACAACCTCTCCCTCAACGTGATCAAGACAAAGGACATGACTGTGGACTACAGGAAAAAAAAGAGGACTGAGCACGCCCCCATTCTCATCGACGGGGCTGTAGTGGAACAGGTTGAGAGCTTCAAGTTCCTTAGTGTCCACATCACCAACAAACTATCATGGTCCAAACACACCAAGGCAGTCGTGAAGAGAGCACGACAAAGCCTATTCCCCCTCAGGAGACTGAAAAGATTTGGCATGGGTCCTCAGATACTCAAAATGTTCTACAGCTGCACCATCGAGAGCATCCTGACTGGTTGCATCACCGCCTGGTATGGCAACTGCTCGGCCTCTGACCGCAAGGCACTACAAAGGGTAGTGCGTACGGCCCAGTACATCACTGGGACCAAGCTTCCTGCCATCCATGACCTATATATCAGGTGGTGTCAGAGGAAGGCCCTAAAAATTGTCAAAGACTCCAGCCACCCTAGTCATAGACTGTTCTCTCTGCTACTGGAGCGCCAAGTCTAGGTCCAAAAAACTTCTCAACAGCTTCTACCCCCAAGCCATAAGACTCCTGAACAACTAATCATGGCTACCCAGACTATTTGCATTGTCCCCCACCCCATCCCCCTCTTTTACGCTGCTGCTACTCTGTTTATTATTTATGCATAGTCACTTTAACTCTACCCACATGTACATATTACCTCAATTATCTCGACTAGCCGGTGCCCCCACACATTGACTCTGTACCGGTACCCCCCTGTATATATAGCCTCCCTACTGTTATTTTATTTTACTGCTGCTCTTTAGTTATTTGCTTTTATATTTTTACTTAACACTTTTTTTTCTTTTTTTTCTTTTTCTTTTAAGAAACTGCGCTGTTGGTTAAGGGCTGTAAGTAAGCATTTCACTGTAATGTCTACACCTGTTGTATTCGGCGCATGTGGCAAATAAAATGTGATTTGATTTGATTTTGAGCTTGTTGTCCAGAAGAGAAGACAGAGACTCAGATAGCTCAGTCATCTATGCCCGAGTCCCAAATGACACCCAATTCCCTTTGTTGCACTATATCCACCACATTTTCGAGCGTTGCTATGGGCACAGCCAAACAATGGCAGTGATGGTTTCGACTTCCGCTTTATTTCCATACTGCAGCATGCTGGCGGAAAACTTGCCTGAGTAAATTATTTGAAGGAGTCAAAGTATAGACTATAAAAGTCAAGTAAATAAATATAAATGTAAGTGTAATTTTATATTTATTTCATTCAAGTTCACTAACGTTAGCTAGACCTACTGGTAGGCTAGTTCTGTTGTGATAATACTGTTATTTGTGTTGTGTCAGAGTTAAGGCCTGGGCCATCCACCAAGTCAATAACTATAACTATAATGTAAACTATAGGCTACATAACTATAAAATGTTGGTGAGCATCCACACTAGAGGAAAGTTTATCGTAGTGGCCTAGTGGTTAAGAGGTTGGGCCAGTAACCGAAAGGTTGCTGGTTCGAATCCCTGAGCTGACTAGGTGAAATCGGTTGATGTGCCCTTGAGCAAGGTACTTAAACCTAATTGCTCCTGTAAGTCGCTCTGGATCAGAGCATCTGCAAAATAGTTTATCGTCATACACCTATCAAGTATGAAAATGTATGCACTAACTGTAAGTCGCTCTGGATAAGAGCGTCTGCTAAATGACTAAAAATGTTTTTTTTTTTAAAGTAAATCAACTGATCAACACATCCTACTGCACGCTACCTATAATGATAAGGTGGTAACGAAATACCATTCATAAGGTCTCTAACCACCACAGATACTGGTTCAGACCATTCATAAAGTCTCTAACCCACAGATACTGGTTCAGATCATTCATAAAGTCTCTAACCCACAGATACTGGTTCAGATCATTCATGATGTCGCTAACGCACAGATACTGGTTCAGACCATTCATTACATTTACATTATTTAGCAGACGCTCTTATCCAGAGCGACTTACTAGGAGCAATTAGGGTTAAGTGCCTTGCTCAAGGGCACATCGACAGATTTTTCACCTAGTTGGCTCAGGGATTAGAACCAGCGACCTTTCGGTTACTGGCACAACGCTCTTAACCCCTAAGCTACCTGCCGCCCCGTAAGGTCTAACCACCACAGACACTGGTTCAGACCATTCATTAGGTCTCTAACCCACAGATACTGGCTCAGACCATTCATGAGGTCTCTAACCCACAGATAGGGCGGCAGGTAGCTTAGTGGGTAAGAGCTTTGTGCCAGTAATCAAAAGGTCGCTGGTTCTAATCCCAGAGCCGACTAGGTGAAAAATCTGTCGATGTGCCCTTAAGCAAGGCACTTAACCCTAATTGCTCTGGATAAGAGCATCTGCTAAATGACTAAAATGTAAAATACTGGTTCAGACCATTCATGAGGTCTCTAACCCACAGATACGGTTAGTCTTGTTAATCTAACTGCACTGTCTAATTTACAGTAGCTATAACAGTGAAAAAATGCCATGCTATTGTTTGAGGAGAGTACACAGAAACAAAAAACGTATCACGGCAACTGGTTTGATACATTCACCTCTGAAGGTAAGTAATGTACTTACATTCAGTAATCTTGCTTTGATTTGTCATCCTAAGGGTCCCAGAGATAAAATGTAGCATAGTTTTGTTTGATAAAATCAATTTTTATATTCAAATGTAGGAACTGGGTTCTACAGTTTGAACCCCTGTTGTCTCTGGCTCCACACCCAACCTGCCCGGCCATCTAGATGTGTGAAAGTTGATGGATCATTAGCTGATGCACGATGTATGACATTCCTGGGAGTGTGTAAACTTACATTTGTGTTACCATATCATTTTTATATGTTCTCTATAGTTATGTGCTTGAAAATGTATCAATTGACCAATTCGGCACATTTGGGCAGACTTGATACAAAATAGTCCAGTATTGCAATGCTTCACTGGATCAATCTGAAACGTTGCACACACACTGCTGCCATCTAGTGGTCAACATTTCAATTGTGTCTAAACTCCAATATTATATTGTGGCCTTTCTCTTCCATTTTATTTTATTTTATATGCATGTTTTTTGTTTGTATTATCTTTTACCAGATCTAATGTGTTATATTCTCCTACATTAATTTCACATTTCCACAAACTTCAAAGTGGTTCCTTTCAAATGGTATCAAGAATATGCCTATCCTTGCTTCCGGTCCTGAGCTACAGGCAGTTAGATTTGGGTATGTCATTTTAGGCGAAGATTAAAAAGAAGGGTCAGATCCTTAAGAGGTTAACAGATTATGAAATGGCAGTTCTGTAGTTTATTCCTCCAGGCTGCACTCTGTTGTCCCCGGGCACGCAAAGCTCCACTATTGATTAGGCATAGGCCAAGTTTTTAGACAAGAAAATTATCATACCTGGGCTACAACAACACAGTGCAATGAGGCATTTATTATTGTGATCAAGTGAATACACAATGATTGTCCATAGGCTGTAAACTGCAGTGATGTATAAGCCTAGGCTGATTTGAATAACCGCTCACACGTCCTGGTTTGTTTCATGATGACAGACTATAGCCTATGTTAGAAGCGTATGCATATTAGCCCATAATTCATCAGCTCAATGTTAGGCTTCATACTGCAGTGAATATATCCAGTCCATTTACACAGTGAAATAAAAAATAAAGTTGATTAAAGGTAGCCTAGTGTGCTCCCGAGGCTGCGCTGAGTGCGCGCCCTCACAATCTCCATGTATGCGGTTCGAAAGCGATCCTATTTTTTTCTCTTCTGTTTTTTAGGGACAATATATTTATCCTACCTAGGCTACAATAACACAACGTAATAAAGAATGTTATTGTTTTCAAGTGAGTACAAAACTCTAGGCTGAAAACTGCAGTGAATAGCCTATGTTGTTTGAATAACCCCTCTAAAGCCTGGCGTTTTGAATGCATGTTCATTTCGAAATAACTGTATCTAGCCTGCCTGATTTGGCAACCATTTGGATCAGTTATGTTTTTGTTTTTTTTCTTCTACAAGGTCCAGGCACATGATCAGGCCAGTAATATCACAGATAGAACAATCTTTGGTAATATGGTGTCTTTTTTTCAGGATGTATCAGCTAACAGAAACATGCTAATGCAGGGATTTCTAGTGGCGCGCATTTGAATTATGATAATGCAGGAGCGCAGAGGAAGTTATATCAATAGTTTTCCGCGTTTGGCATCCGTGTTTTTAAAAGCATTTCGAAAATGAGGTCGATAGGGAATAGGATGTCATTTGAGATGCATACTCTCTCTCTCTCTGATACCTGGATCAGAAGCCAGGGATGATTTCATCACGGGAGGAAGACAGGAAGGAGGGGAGAGGAAAGGAATCTCCCAAAGCTATATCCATGCAAATGATTACGTTGAAGATTGAAGCTCCTGTTGCAGTATGCATGATGTAGATGGAAACGTCTCACTGTCATGGGAGGGTTGTTGCTACCATCAAATGATCAACAAGGAAGGAGGGATAGCCAACCCACACAGAGGACAAATCCACCGGCTTCAACATGGAAGATTCAGGTGTTGGTGAATGCTTTGAAAACAAGGCTCAGCTGCAAGGAAAACAAACATATAGGTAGCCGTAATCATAATGATAGACTTACCAGGATGTTGTCAACATTCTGTGCAACACAGAATTATAGCTCCTGGGCTAGGTCGTTTCTACTTTAGATGATGGACCAAAACAGACAAGACTTCCATGATACTGTTATCCAATCTTGTGAACCCCTGGTCTTCCAGTTGGACTGTACATATGTATGACAGGTTGAGTCCAACCACTTAAGTGCTATTCACCGATATTAATCCCCTCTCTCGCCCCTCTCTTTCTCTCTCTCTGTCTCAATTAAATTTAAATCAAATCAAATGGGCTTTATTGACATGGGAAACATATGTTTACATTGCCAAAGCAAGGGAAATAAACAATAAACAATAGTGAGAAGAAACAAAAAACGCGCGCGCCATGGCGCGCGACAGGCCAGACCACAGGGCGAGCCGCCCAGCGCGCCGACCAGAGCAAGGCGACAAGAACAAGAAACACCAGCCCAGCGCCAGCGCGAAGGAAACAAAAACGCGCGCGCCCATCCATCGCGCTGACAGCAGCGCGCTCCCAGCGCGCGGCGACCAGGCGCTCCAGCGCGCGCGCCGCACCAGCGCTTCAGCGCCGCCAGCGCGCGCGCAGCGCAGCGCGCGCGCCCAGCGCGCGCGCGACCAGCGCAGCGCGCGCGCCCCAGCGCGCGCGCGCCCAGCGCACGCGGCGCGACAGCCGGGACAGCGCGCGCGACCAGCGAGCGCGCGCGCCCAGCGCGCGCGGCCAGCGCGCGCGCCCAGCGCAGCGCGCGCGCCCAGCGGCGCGCGACCAGCAGCGCGCGCGACCACGCAGCGCGCCGCCCAGCGCCGCGCGCCCAGCCAGCGCGCGCGCGCACGCGCCGGCCCAGCGCAGCGCGCGCGCCCAGCGCGCGCGCGACCAGCGCGCGCAGCGCAGCCACGCGCCAGCGCGGCGCGCCCAGCGCGCGCGCGACCAGCGCAGCGCGGCCCAGCGCAGGCGCGCCAGGCAGCGCGCGCGACCCAGCGCAGCGCGCCGCCAGCGCGCGCGCGCCCAGCGCAGCGCGCCAGCCCAGCGCGCGCGCGACCAGCGCAGCGCGCGCGCGCCAGCGCGCGCGAGCCCAGCGCAGCGCGCGCGCCCAAGAGCGCGCGCGCGACCAGCGAGCGCGCGCGACCAGCGCGCGCGCGCGCCACAGCGCGCGCGCGACCAGCGCAGCGCGACGCAGCGACAGCCGCGCGCCAGCGCACGCGGCGCACCAGCGCGCGCGCGACCAGCGCGCGCGCGCGACCAGCGCAGGCGCGCGCGCCGCAGCGCAGCGCGCGCGCCCAGCGCGCGCGCGAACACAGCAGCGCGCAGCGACAGCCAGCGCGACGCAAGCGCGCAGCGCCAGCGCGCGCCGACCAGCGCGCGCGGCCCAGGGCGCGCAGGCGCAAGGCGCGGCGCGCACCAGCGCAGCGCGCGCACAGCGCGCGCGCGCCAGCGCAGCGCGCGGCGACCAGCGCGCGCGCGCAGCGACAGCGCAGCAGCGACCAGCGCAGCGCGCCCAGCGCGAGCGCGACAAGCGCAGAGCGCGCGCCCAGCGACAGACGGAGACCAAGGCGCGCGCGACCAGCGAGCGCGCGGACCAGCGCACGAGCGGACAGCCGAGCGAGGCGCGCGAGAGAGCGAGCGACGAGCGAGCGCGCGCGCAGACGCGGCGTACAGCGAGCGCGCAGCGCCGACAGGCTGCGTACAGGCGCCGCTCCACAGTCGCTGCGCACCACTGCAGCGCGACCAGCGCGGGCGCGCGACAGCGGCACGACGGCGAGCGCAAGGCATGCCTGCCGCCACGCGACCAGGCGCGGCACAGCATCTGCCGCCATCGTCGCCTACCAACCGGACCCAGTCGCGCCAGACTATCCGGGCTCTCAGCGCTCCTCTGATCCCGCACTCGTCAGCTAGCCAAGACGAACCAAACGAACGGACTAACCGCTCCCAGTTGAGCGCGAAGTCAACGGCACTCGACTAAAACGTCTACCGTCCTACCATGCTGTAAATCTCCACAACACACTAGCCACTAACCTACTTCGCCACATCACTCCCCATCGTTCCCAACCAGTTCCACTTCCCAAACATCTCAGCTCCCATCTCATCTCTCTCTCTCCCATCTCTCTCTCATCTCTCTCTCTCCCATCTCTAGCCAAGACGAATAACACAAACGAACGGACTAAACAGCTACAAGTTATGAGTGGAGTTACAAACGGACTGTACTAAACAAGTTAAATGTCTTACCTGTGATGAAATGTTTTCCAAACACATAGCTACATGTAGCCTACTTGGACACCGGTTCCCCACATTTCCCACTCTCCCAAACCGAATAGCCTGAAGCCACAGAGCTCTTCTCGCAGCCTATATTTCCCTACGTGGGAGCGTTGCCAACCGTAGGTATGGATTTTTCACCTGGTTACATGTACATTGAACAACACAGCAGCTTTTCGGCATGTATTGTTACATCTATATATCTGTAAATAATCGATGGCCCTTTTACAATGGGGGTCAATTGGAAAGAATGTTTGTTTTCCCCAATTTGTTGGCGTGCTTGAGGGGAATTCCTTATTATTACGTGAATATCAACTCGGACTATGGCATAAGTAATGGCAAAATGTGTAGAATTGCAAGAAATTAGCTGTAAAACTGCAAATGTTTCTCTCCACCCCATGGTAAAATGAGTAGAATTGCGTAACATTTGTTATAAAGTTGCAAAATCTTCTCTCTGGCCCATGGAAGAATTTGTAGAATTGCAGCAAACTTGGTTTAAAACTGCAACATTTTCTCTACGCCACATGGCAACAACAACAAATACATGGAGTCTAAAACATTTTAGAGGGGGGGGGGGGGGGGGGGGCACAAAAATGTTTTGCCTGTGAGTTGGGGGCACCTCTAATGAGAGGGGGGCCTTTTCAACACAGCAGCTGAAGCCTCCCCACAGTACAGTACCCTTCGTCATAACCTCCAGTCACACTCAGAGCTAGAGCTCCATTCCACACAGCATGTTATTATGGCTTTCCTCATTACCACACCAGGAACAGCAGCCAGCCGCTGATGGGAATGGAGATATACACTGTGTGTTGTGGCCAAACCAAAACGTGGCGTAACTGCAGCAACAGAATTAAGCCATGGCTTGACTTTTTAATTACGCCATGTGGTGCCGTATCTTAGCTTTCAGTTCTACAGCTGCACCATCGAGAGCATCTTGACTGGCTGCATCACCGCTTTGTATTGCAAATGCACCACCCTCGACCGCAAAGCAAAGCTACAGAGGGTGGTGCGGACAGCCCAATACATCACTGGTCTCGAGATCCCTGCCATCCAGGACCTCTATGTCAGAGGAAGGCCCGAAAAACTGCCAAAGACTCCAGCCACCAAAGCCATAGACTGTTCCCTCTGGTACCGTCCGGCAAACGGTACTGGAGCATCGGCTCCCATACCAGCAAGCGCCGAGACAGCTTCTTCCCCCCTAGCCATAAGACTGCTAAATAGTTAATTAAATGGTTACCCGGACTATCTTCACTGACCCTATCTTGCACTGACTCCATGCACACTCAAGACTATACACTGAGTGTACAAAACATGAGTTGCACCCCCTTTTGCCCTCAGAACAGCCTCAATTCGTCGGGGCATGCACTCTACAAGGTGTCGTAAGTGTTCCACAGGGATGCTGGCCCATGTTGACTCCAATGCTTCCCACAGTTGTGTCAAGTTGGATGGATGTCCTTTGGGTGGTGGACCACTCTTGATACACACGGGAAACTGTTGAGTGTGAAAACCCCAGAACAATTACAGTTCTTGACACACTCAAACTGGTGCGCCTGGCACCTACTACCATACCCCGTTCAAAGGCACTTAAATATTTTGTCTTGCCCATTCACCCTCTGAATGGCACACATACACAATCCATGTCTCAATTGTCTCAAGGCTTAAAAATCCTTCTTTAACCTGTCTCCTCCCCTTCATCTACACTGATTGACGTGGTTTTAACAAATGACATCAATAAGGGATCATAGCGTTCACCTGGATTCACCTGGTCAGTCTATGTCATGGAAAGAGCAGGTGTTCCTAATGTTTTATACACTCAGTGTATGGTGATGCGCGCTAATGGAGACACCTCCTCCACCCAAGTCTGCATATTCATGACATGTTGTTGACATTTCGTCCCTGGTGGCTGTTAGCTAGTTGTCCAATCAGAGCAAGAGTAATGAATACAACTCAGAACACTTACTCCGCAACAAACCCTACACCAGAATTTAACAAATAGCCATTGTCACCAAGACAAGTGTTCACCAACTGAACGACACAGACCAGTGAACAGAATGACAGCAAGGAAATTGATAGTTCAGGAATGGATCCAAACCAAAGGATCCATGTTGCGGGTAGCTACACTACCTTGTGATCAGAAATAGTGTCACCAAATAACTGATGGCACCAAGACACGTGTTCACCAATAGAGAGAGCACAGACCAGTGAACAGAGTGACAGCAAGGATAAGGAAATACATGGTTTTCAAACACTCCATTCAAGACCAAAGTAACCATAGAAACCACTATCCCATAACTTACAGCATGGACGAAGGAAATAGATAGATATAGTGAGATAAATATGTAAATAGTATCCATATTGTGAGTAGCTGCCTACTATAGGAACCAGAGACAGCATGGAGAAGGAAATCAATCGTTGAGGAATGGATCATTATCCTTTTTGATGCATCCAAAGTATTTGTTCCAGTCCAAACTGTTATTACCAGTAACCTACTACTACAGTAACCTTAACTCCCCATCCTAATCCAGATAGATTGTAATCAATATCTCAGCCTCCTATTCATGTGCACTGTACACTGACAGACACTAACACTGACAGACAGACACTAACACTGACAGACTCTAACACTGACAGATAGACACTAACACTGACAGACACTAACACTGACAGACACTATCGCTGACAGACACTATCGCTGACAGACACTAACACTGACAGACACTATCGCTGACAGACACTATCGCTGACAGACACTATCGCTGACAGACACTAACTAATAATTCACATTTCCTTTGGCAATATTTCCTACTGTAGCAATCTGGCTCAAATTAAGATCCTACATCTGTATACGTGTGTATGCACTGCATGCATGCCTGTGTTTGTGTAGGCGTGCATACGTGTATGTGTGTGTTCATACATGTGCATACGTGTGTGTGATGGCTTTAACAAAGGAGTGAACCAATTTACTTACAACAGGTGTGAACAACAGTGGGTGGTGGATGTGTAGAATAGGCTGACTTTGAATCTTCCTTTCACCATCCAATTAACAGCTTCCTACTGTAATAACCCCCTCAATATTACCTGGCTGTCAGGGTAATATCCTACCTCCGCATGATGATGATACACAGAAAACCCACACACACCTTTGCAAAAACAATATACAGTACAGACACACAGGCAGCCACAGAACAGCCATATCTCACACTAATATTGTTCACAGGAGATAGTGTACTGTAGAAAGTGTCCAAATGGGATTATTAAGATAACCACTTTTACTGTGCATGCAGAACTGTGCATGCAGAATGGACAAAGTACAGTAATGACATTTCAAAAGGGCAGAACGCCCATAATTAGAGGGAATTTTGCCTCTGACGTAATTAATTAATTTATTTATTTATTTCACCTTTATTTAACCAGGTAAGCCAGTTGAGAACAAGTTCTCATTTACAACTGCGACCTGGCCAAGATAAAGCAAAGCAGTGCGATTAAAAACAACAACACAGAGTTACATATGAGGTAATACAAAACATAAAGTCAAAAAATACAACAGAAAATATATATACAGTGTGTGCAAATGTAAGGCAATAAATAGGCTATAGTGCAAAATAATTACAATTAGTATTAACACTGGAATGATAGATGTGCAAGAGATTATGTGCAAATAGAGATACTGGGGTGCAAATGAGCAAAATAAGTAACAATATAGGGATGAGGTAGTTGGGTGGGCTGATTTCAGATGGGCTGTGTACAGGTGCAGTGATCGGTAAGGTGCTCTGACAACTGATGCTTAAAGTTAGTGAGGGAGATAAGAGTCTCCAGCTTCAGAGATTTTTGCAATTCGTTCCAGTCATTGGCAGCAGAGAACTGGAAGGAATGGCGGCCAAAGGAGGTGTTGGCTTTGGGGATGACCAGTGAGATATACCTGCTGGAGCGCACACTACGGGTGGGTGTTGCTATGGTGACCAATGAGCTAAGATAAGGCGGGGATTTGCCTAGCAGTGATTTATAGATGGCCTGGAGTCAGTGGGTTTGACGACGAACATGTAATGAGGACCAGCCAACAAGAGCGTACAGGTCACAGTGGTGGGTAGTGTATGGGGCTTTGGAGACAAAACGGATGGCACTGTGATAGACTACATCCAATTTGCTGAGTAGAGTGTTGGAGGCTATTTTGTAAATGACATCGCCAAAGTCAAGGATCGGTGGGATAGTTAGTTTTACGAGGGCATGTTTGGCAGCATGAGTGAAGGAGGCTTTGTTGCGAAATAGGAAGCCGATTCTGAATTTAACTTTGGATTGGAGATTCTTAATGTGAGTCTGGAAGGAGAGTTTACAGTCTAACCAGACACCTAGGTATTTGTAGTTGTCCACATACTCTAGGTCAGACCCGTCGAGAGTAGTGATTCTAGTCGGGGGGGCGGGTGCCAGCAGCGTTCGATTGAAGAGCATGCATTTAGTTTTACTAGTGTTTAAGAGCAGTTGGAGGCTACTGAAGGAGTGTTGTATGGCATTGAAGCTCGTTTGGAGGTTTGTTAACACAGTGTCCAATGAAGGGCCAGATGTATACAAAATGGTGTCGTCTGCGTAGAGGTGGATCTGAGAGTCACCAGCAGCAAGAGCGACATCATTGATATACACAGAGAAAAGAGTCGGCCCAAGAATTGAACCCTGTGGCACCCCCATAGAGACTGCCATAGGTCCAGACAACAGGCCCTCCGATTTGACACATTGAACTCTATCTGAGAAGTAGTTGGTGAACCAGGCGAGGCAGTCATTTGAGAAACCAAGGCTATTTAGTCTGCCAATAAGAATGCGGTGGTTGACAGAGTCGAAAGACTTGGCCAGGTCGATGAAGACGGCTGCACAGTACTGTCTATTATCGATCGCGGTTATAATATCGTTTAGGACCTTGAGCGTGGCTGAAGTGCACCCATGACCAGCTCGGAAACAGGATTGCATAGCGGAGAAGGTACGGTGGGATTCGAAATGGTCGGTGATCTGTTTGTTAACTTGGCTTTCAAAAACTTTCGAAAGGCAGGGCAGGATGGATATAGGTCTGTAACAGTTTGGATCTAGAGTGTCACCCCCTTTGAAGAGGGGGATGACCGCGGCAGCTTTCCAATCTCTGGGGGTTTCAGACGTTACGAAAGAGAGGTTGAACAGGCTAGTAATAGTGGTTGCGACAATTTCGGTGGCTAGTTTTAGAAAGAAAGGGTGCAGATTTTCTAGCCCAGCTGATTTGTAGGGGTCCAGATTGTGCAGCTCTTTCAGAACATCAGCTGTCTGAATTTGTGTGAAGGAGAAGCGGGGGGGGGGGGGGGGCATGGGCAAGTTGCAGCGGGGGGGGAGTGGTAGCCAGGTGGAACAGCCGTAGCAAAATGCTTGTTGAAATTCTTTTCGATTTATCGGTGGTGATAGTGTTTCCTAGCCTCAGTGCAGTGGGCAGCTGGGAGGAAGTGCTCTTATTCTCCATGGACTTTACAGTGTCCCAAAACTTTTTGGAGTTAGTGCTACAGGATGCAAATTTCTGTTTGAAAAAGTTAGCCTTTGCTTTCCTAACTGCTTGTGTATATTGGTTCCTAACTTCCCTGAAAAAGTTGCATATCGCAGGGGCTATTTGATGCTAATGCAGTACGCCACAGGATGTTTTTGTGCTGGTCAAGGGCAGTCAAGTCTGAGGAGAACCAGGGGCTATATCTGTTCTTAGTTCTGTATTTTTTGAATGGGGCAAGTTTATTTAAGATTGAGAGGAAATTACTTTTAAAGAACAACCAGGCATCCTCTACTGACGGAATGAGATCTATATCCATCCAGGATACCTGGGCCAGGTCAATTAGGAAGGCCTGCTCGCTAAAGTGTAATAGGGAGCGTTTGACAGTGATGAGGGGTGGTCGTTTGACCGCGGACCCGTTACGGACGCAGGCAATAAGGCAGTGATCGCTGAGATTCTGGTTGAAGACAGCGGAGGTGTATTTAGAGGGTAAGTTAGTCAGGATGATATCTATGAGGGTACCCATGTTTACGGATTTAGGGTTGTACCTGGTAGGTTCGTTGATAATTTGTGTGAGATTGAGGGCATCTAGTTTGGATTGTAGGATGGCCGGGGTGTTAAGCATATCCCAATTTAGGTCACCAAGCAGTACGAACTCTGAGGATAAATGGGGGGCAATCAATTCACATATGGTGTCCAGGGCACAGCTGGGGGCTGAGGGGGGTCTGTAGCAAGCGGCAACAGTGAGAGACTTATTTCTGGAAAGGTGGATTTTTAGAAGTAGAAGCTCAAACTGTTTGGGCACAGACCTGGATAGTATGATAGAGCTCTGCAGGCTATCTCTACAGTAGATTGCAACTCCACCCCCTTTGGCAGTTCTAGCTAGACGGAAAATGTTATAGTTGGGGATGGACATTTCTGCATTTTTGGTGGCCTTCCTAAGCCAGGATTCAGACACTGCTAGAACATCAGGGTTGGCGGAGTGTGCTAATGCAGTGAATAACTCAAACTTAGGAAGGAGACTTCTGATATTAACATGCAAGAAACCAAGGCTTTTACGGTTACAGAAGTCAACAAATGATAGCGCCTGGGGAGTGATACTGGGGGCTGCAGGGCCTGGGTTAGCCTCTACATCACCAGAGGAACAGAATGGACTAGAATAAGGATACAGCTAAAGGCTTTAAGAACTGGTCTTCTAGTGCGTTGGGTACAGAGAATAAAGTGGGCAGATTTCCGGGCGTTGTAGAAAAGATTCAGGGCATTATGTACAGACAAGGATATGGAAGGATAAGAATACAGTGGAGGTAAACCTAAGCGTTGGGTAACAATGAAAGAGATAGCATCACTGGAGGCACCGATTGAGTCGGTCTCCGCGTGTATGGGGGGTGGGACAAAGGAGCTATCTAAGGCAGGTTTAGCTGGGCTGGGGGATCTACAGTGAAATAGTACAATAAGAAATAACCGAAACAGCAATAAGCAAACCATATTGACATGGGAGAGAGGCATAAAGCAATCACAGGTGTAATTTGAGAGAGCTAAGACAACAGCTGGTAATGGCGACACAGTTTGGGCAGAGGCTAAACATGAACAGGATGCGGTACCGTAAAAAGGAACAGTCCAGCAGGCATCAGCTGTATAGCTGAGTTATCGTAAGGTCCGGTGAACAGCAATAGGATAGTTCGGAGGTAGTTCGGGGGCTGCTAAAGCACTAGCGAGCAAGAGGCCATGGCTAGCGTGTGCTAGCGGGCCGGGGCTAGCAGATGGAATCTTCGTGGTCGACGTCGTAACGGGAAGCCTGTTGTAACCACATCAGACGATTTCGTTCGGCAGACCAGTCGTGTTGGATCGGCGGGGCTCCGTGTCAACACTAGGTGGTCCCCGTCCGGTTGACAGAGAGGTAGATAGCCGGGAGATGGGCCTGGCTCATCTCATGGGCCTGGCTCAAAGCTATCTCAGGCTGATTAGCCAAACCACAACAGCAATTTTGTTGCAGCTAGCTGGTAGCGATGAATCCGGTGTTAAAGGTCCAGTGATTCAGTGATTCCGGCAGAAAAAAACCGATATGTTCTGGGTCGATAAGGCGCTGTGTAATTTAATGGCACACAGTGGAGGTTTACTTCTATGCAAATCTCAAGTAATCAAACCTTACTCTGGAATATCACAACGATGCAATCAGACCTTTGAGCCCCGGGGCTTAACTTAACATGCTACGGGACAGCTAGCTCCCTATAGCAGCCCTGACATGAGGCTGCTATTTTAGAGGACTTCAGTGTCTAGAGGCAGAGACATTTACATTTTAGTAGACACTCTTATCCAGAGCGACTTACAGGAGCAACTAGGGTTAAGTGCCTTGCTCAAGGACACATCGACAGATTTTTCTTCTAGTCGCCTCGAGGATTGGTCCCAGCTTTGATGCACCTGTACTGACCTCGCCTTCTGGATGATAACGGGGTGAACAGGCAGTGGCTCGGGTGGTTGTTGTCCTTGATTATCTTTTTGTCCTTCCTGTGACATCGGTTACTGTAGGTGTCCTGGAGGGCTGGTGGTTTGCCCCCGGTGATACGTAAGGCAGAACACCACCACCCTCTGGAGAGCCCTGCGGTTGCGGGTGGTGCAGTTGCCGTACCAGGAAGGTGATACAGCCCGACAAGATGCTCTCAATTGTACATCTGTAAAAGTTTGTGAGGGTTTTTGGTGCCACACCAAAGTTCTTCAGCCTCCTTCACCACACCTCCTTCACCACAAGCTATTGCGCCTTCTTCACCACACCGTCTCTGTGGGTGGACCATTTTAAATTGTCAGTGATGTGTACGCCGAGGAACTTGAAGCTTTCCACCTTCTCCACTGCGTTCCCGTCAATGTGGATAGGGGGGTACTCCCTCTGCTGTTTCCTGAAGTCCACGATCATCTCTTTTGTTTTGTTGACAGAGAGTGAGAGGTTATTTTGCTCGACCACACTCCCAGAGCCCTCACCTCCTCCCTGTAGGCTGTCTATTCATTGTTGGTAATCAAGCCTACTACTGTGGTGTCGTCTGCAAACTTGATGATTGAGTTGGAGGCGTGCTTGGCCACGCAGTCATGGGTGAACAGGGAGTACAGGAGGGGGCTGAGCATGCACCCTTGTGGGGCCCCAGTGTTGAGGATCAGCGAAGTGGAGTTGTTGTTTCCTACCTTCACCACCTGGGGGCGGCCCGTCATGAAGTCCAGGACCCAGTTGCACAGGGCGGGGTTCAGACCCAGGGCCTCGAGCTTAATGATGAGCTTGGAGGGTACTATGGTGTTGAATGCTGAGCTATAGTCAATGAACAGCATTCTTACATAGGTATTCCTCTTGTCCAGATGGGATAGGGCAGTGTGCAGTGTGATGGCGATTGCATCGTCTGTGGATCTATTGGGGCGGTAAGCAAATTGAAGTGGGTCTAGGGTGGCAGGTAAGGTAGAGGTGATATGATCCTTGACTAGTCTCTCAAAGCACTTAATGATGACAGAAGTGAGTGCTACGGGGCGATAGTCATTAAGTTCAGTTACCTTTGCTTTCTTGGGTACAGGGACAATGGTGACCATCTTGAAGCATGTGGGGCAGCAGACTGGGATAGGGAGAGATTGAAAATGTCCGTAAACACACCAGCCAGCTGGTCTGCGTATGCTCTGAGGACCCGGCTAGGGATGCCATTTGGGCCGGCAGCCTTGCGAGGGTTAACACGCTTAAATGTCTTACTCACGTCGGCCATGGAGAAGGAGAGCCCACAGTCCTTGGTAGCAGGCCGCGTCGGTGGCACTGCATTATCCTCAAAGCGGCCGAAGAAGGTGTTTAGCTTGTCCAGAAGCAAGACGTCAGTGCCCGCGACGTGGCTGGTTTTCCTTTTGTAGTCCGTGATTGTCTGTAGACCCTGCCACATACGTCTCGTGTCTGAGCCATTGAATTGCGACTCCACTTTGTCCCTATACTGATGTTTTGCCTGTTAGTGTCACACTCTGGCTCCGGGACTTGTATTTGAGCCAGGGTGTATTCGTGTTGTTGGGGTTTGTTTTGGTTAGGTTGGGAATAGGGTGTGTTCATTTGGGTGTGTGTGGTTTTGGTTAGTTCTTGTGTAGTCATGTGACTCCCAATCGGAGGTAACGAGTGTCAGCTGTCGGCTCGTTATCTCTGATTGGGAGCCATATTTATCTGTATGTTTTCCTTTGGGTGTTGTGGGTTTTGTTCCGTTTCGGTCGGTGTACCGTGGAACTTCATGAGTCGTCTTTTGTTTGTAGTTCGAAACTTTAATTAATAAGTCATGTTTTTTGCACACGCTGCGCCTTGGTCTCCTTCGCTCTTAGACGACCGTGACAGAAAAACCCCCCCAATCTAGGACCAAGCGGCGTGTCAAGCGGCAACAGGATCCACCTACAGGATTCATGGACATGGGAGGAGATACTGGATGGAAGGGGTCCTTGGGCACAACCGGGAAATATCGCCGCCCTCGTGAAGAGCTGGAGGCAGCTAAAGCCGAGAGGAGGCAATATGAGGAGGCAGCACAGAGGCAAGGCTGGAAGCCCGTGAGCACTAGCCAAACATTTCTTGGGGGGGGCCTTAAAGGGAGTGTGGCGAAGTCAGGTAGGAGACCTGCGCCTACTCCCTGTACTTACCGTGGAGAGCGAGAGTACGGGCAGACACCGTGTTACGCAGTAGAGCGCATGGTGTCTCCTGTACGCGTGCATAGCCCGGTTCGGTACATTCCAGCTCCACGTATCGGCCGGGCTAGATTGAGCGTTGAGCCGGATGTCATGAAGCCGGTCCAACGCATCAGGCCACCAGTGCGTCTCCTCGGGCCGGCTTACATGGCACCAGCCTTACGCATGGTGTCCCCGGTTCGCCTACATAGCCCGGTGCGGGTTATTCCTCCTTCCCGTACTGGTCGGGCGACGGGGAGCATACAACCAGGTAAGGTTGGGCGGGCTCAGTGCTCAAGGGAGCCAGTAAGCCTGCACGGTCCGGTATTTCCGGCGCCACCTCTCCGCTCCAGCCCAGTACCACCAGTGCCTACACCACGCACCAAGCCTCCTGTGTGTCCCCAGAGTCCTGTGCGTCCTGTTGCTGCTCCCCGCACTAGCCCTGAGATGCGTGTCCTCAGCCCGGGACCACCAGTTCCGGCACCACGCACCAGGCCTATAGTGCGTCTCGGCCGGCCAGAGTCTGCCGTCTGCCCAACGGCGCCTGAAACTGCCCGTCTGCCCAACGGCGCCTGAACTGCCCGTCTGCCCAACGGCGCTTGAACTGCCCGTCTGCCCAACGGCACCTGAACTGCCTGTCTGCCCAACGCCGTCTGAACTGTCCGTCTGCCAAGCGCTGCATGAACTGCCCGTCTGTACTGAGCCTGCAAAGCCGCCCGTCTGCCATGAGCCTTCAGAGCCGTCCGCCAGACCGGAGCCGCTAAAGCCTTCCGCCAGACAGGAGCCGCTAGAGCCTTCCGCCAGACAGGATCAGCCAGAGCCTTCCGCCAGACAGGATCAGCCAGAGCCTTCCGCCAGACAGGATCAGCCAGAGCCTTCCGCCAGACAGGATCAGCCAGAGCCTTCCGCCAGACAGGATCAGCCAGAGCCTTCCGCCAGACAGGATCAGCCAGAGCCTTCCGCCAGACAGGATCAGCCAGATCCGTCAGCCTGCCATGAGCAGCCAGATTCGTCAGCCAGCCATGAGCAGCCAGATCCGTCAGCCTGCCATGAGCAGCCAGATCCGTCAGCCAGCCATGAGCAGCCAGATCCGTCAGCCAGCCATGAGCAGCCAGATCCGTCAGCCAGCCATGAGCAGCCAGATCCGTCAGCCAGCCATGAGCCGTCCAGCCAGGATCCGCCAGAGCCGTCCAGCCGGGGTCCGCCAGCCAGCCAGGATCCGCCAGAGCCAGCCAGCCAGGATCCGCCATTCAGTCCGGTGCTGCCCCTTAGTCCGGTGCTGCCCCTTAGTCTGGTGCTGCCCCTTATCCTGGTGCTGCCCCTTAGTCCGGTGCTGCCCCTTAGTCCGGTGCTGCCTCTTAGTCCGGTGCTGCCCCTTAATCCGGTGGGGTTAAGTTGGAGGGTGGTCAGTTGGAGGAGGCTACGGAAGCGGGTAGTGACTATGGTGGGGGTGGGGACCACGACCAGAGCCAGAACCACCGCCGAAGAGGTATGCCCACCCAGCCCTCCCTTGGTTAGCCCTAGTTGAGGCGCGGTCGCAGTTCCGCGCCTTTAGGGGGGGGTACTGTCACACTCTGGCTCCGGGACTTGTATTTGAGCCAGGGTGTATTCGTGTTGTTTGGGGTTTGTTTTGGTTAGGTTGGGAATAGGTGTGTTCATTTGGGTGTGTGTGGTTTTGGTTAGTTCTTGTGTAGTCATGTGACTCCCAATCGGAGGTAACGAGTGTCAGCTGTCGGCTCGTTATCTCTGATTGGGAGCCATATTTATCTGTATGTTTTCCTTTGGGTGTTGTGGGTTTTTGTTCCGTTTCGGTCGGTGTACCGTGGACTTCATGAGTCCCAGTATAAAAAAAAAAATATGTAATCACTAACTGTAAGTCGCTTGGATAAGAGCGTCTGCTAAAATGGCTAAATGTAAATAACTACACTGTTTGTATTCTGCCATATTCCCAGTCACTTTGCCATGGTTAAATGTGGTGGTGCGCGAATGCTGCCATCTATCCACGGTTTCTGGTTAGAGTAGGTTTTAATAGTCACAGTTGGTACAACATCTCCTATACACTTCCTGATAAACTCAGTCACTGTATCAGTATATTCCTTGATATTATTCTCTGAAGCTTCCCGGAACATATCCCAGTCCACGTGATCAAAACAATCTTGAAGCGTGGATTCCAATTGGTCAGACCAGCGTTTAATAGTCCTTAGCATGGGTACTTCCTGTTTGAGTTTCTGCCTATAGGAAGGGAGGAGCAAAATGGAGTCGTGGTCAGATTTGCCGAAAGGAGGGCGGGGGAGGACTTGTGTGCATCCCCGAAGTTGGAGTAGCAGTGGTCGAGTGTTTTAGCAGCGCGAGTACTACAGTCGATGTGTTGATAGAACTTCGGCAACCTTTTCCTCAAATTTGCTTTGTTAAAATCCCCAGCAACAATAAATGCAGCCTCAGGATGTGTGGTTTCCAGTTTGCATAGAGTCCAGTGAAGTTCTTTGAGGGTTGTCGTGGTATTGGCTTGAGGGGGGATATACATGGCCGTGACTATAACCAAATAAAATCATCTTGGGCGATAATATGGTCGGCATTTGATTGTGAGGTATTCTAGGTCGGGTGAACAAAAGGACTTGAGTTCATGTATGTTATCACAATTACACCATGAGTCGATAATCATAAACATACACCTCCGCACTTCTGCTTCCCGGAGAGATATTTATTCCTGTCTGCGCAATGAACTGAGAACCCAACTGGCTGGACCGACTCAGACAGTATATCCCGAGAGAGCCATGTTTCCGTGAAACAGAGGATGTTACAATCCCTGATGTCTCTCTGGAAAGAAACCCTCGCCCTGAGCTCGTCAACTTTATTATCCAGAGCGGTGGATGGTGTGCACCTCCTAAGTCGGACTAGAAGGCCCCTCCGAGTACCTCTCCTCCGGCGTTGTTTTGGGTCAACCTCTGGAATCAGTTCAATTGCCCTGGGGGGTGCGAACAATGGATCCGCTTCGGGAAAGTCGTATTCCTGGTCGTAATGCTTGTAGTGCTGATGACTTACCGCCACTCTGATATCCAATAGTTCTTCCCGGCTGTATGTAATAAACAAAAAAATGTCTGGGCTAATAACGTAAGAAATAATACAGTAAAAAACTAAATCGTTTCCTAAGAGCTAGAAGCAAGGCAGCCCTCTCTGTTTAACTACTCAACCACCCATCCATTCTCCAGCAGTGATTGATGCTTCTGGCCCAGCTAGATGTTTGTGCATAGCCCAGGAGGGAAAAGTATCATGTTCATTTTTGGATCCAGAATAAGGAAAGTCTGCAACTGCCTGCTGTCTGGGTCTGCTTCCCAAAATGGCACCCTCTTCCCACACTGGAGGAGAGGAGCCAAGAGTGTACAAAGCTGTCATCAAGGCAAAGGGTGGCTAATTTGAAGAATCTCAAATATAAAATATATTTTGATTTGTTTCACACTTTTTTGGTTACTACATGATTCCATATGTGTTATTTCATAGTTTTGAAGTCTTCACTATTATTTTACAATGTAGAAACTAGTAATAATAAAAGAAAAACCCTGGAATGAGAAGGTGTGTCCAAATTTTTGACTGGTACTGTATAAGGGTGTGTGGGATATAATGTGAGAGAGCTAGGCACTAGGCAGCTAGCCCCATGTTAAAACACCTCATCATACTGATAGAACTAGGCAGCTAGCCCCATGTTAAAACACATCATCATACTGATAGAACTAGGCACTAGCCCCATGTTAAAACAACTCATCATACTGAGAGAGCTAGGCAGCTAGCCCCATGTTATAACACCTCATCATACTGACAGAGCTAGGCACTAGGCAGCTAGCCATATGTTAATACACCTCATCATACTGATAGAACTAGGCAGTTAGCCCCATGGTAAAACACATCATAATACTGACAGAGCTAGGCACTATGCAGTTAGCCCCATGTTAAAACACCTCATCATACTGATAGAACTAGGCAGCTAGCCCCATGTTAAAACACCTCATCATACTGACAGAGCTAGGCACTACCCCATGTCAAAACACCTCATCATACTGACAGAGCTAGGCACTAGCCCCATGTTAAAACACCTCATCATACTGACAGAGCTAGGCACTAGGCAGCTAGCCCCATGTTAAAACACATCATCATACCGATAGAACTAGGCAGCTAGCCCCATGTTAAAACACCTCATCATACTGACAGAGCTAGGCACTAGCCCCATGTTAAAACACCTCATCATACTGACAGAGCTAGGCACTAGGCAGCTATCCCCATGTTAAAACACATCATCATACCGATAGAACTAGGCAGCTAGCCCCATGTTAAAACACATCATCATACTGACAGAGCTAGGCAGCTAGCCCCATGTTAAAACACATCATCATACTGACAGAGCTAGGCAGTTAGCCTCATGTTAAAACACATCATCATACTGACAGAGCTAGGCAGCTAGCCCCATGTCAAAACACCTCATCATACTGACAGAGCTAGGAACTAGGCAGCTAGCCCCATGTCAAAACACCTCATCATACTGACAGAGCTAGGCAGTTAGCCCCATGTTAAAACGCATCATCATACTGACAGAGTTAGGCACTAGGCAGCTAGCCCCATGTTAAAACACATCATCATACTGACAGAGATAGGCACTAGCCTCATGTTAAAACACCTCATCATACTGACAGAGCTAGGCAGCTAGCCTCATGTTATAACACCTCATCATACTGACAGAGCTAGGCACTAGGCAGATAGCCCCATGTTGGGCTCCCGAGTGGCGCAGCGGTCTAAGGCACTGCATCTCAGTGCTTGAGGCGTCACTACAGACCCCCTGGTTCGATTCCAGGCTTCATCACAACCGGCCGTGATTGGGAGTCCCATAGGGCGGCGCACAATTGGCCCAGCGTCGTCCGGGTTTGGCCGGTGTAGGCCGTCATTGTAAATAAGAATTTGTTCTTAACTGACTTGCCTAGTTAAATAAAGGTTAAATAAAAAATAAAATAAATAAATAAAACACATCATCATACTGACAGAGCTAGGCACTATGCAGTTAGCCCCATGTTAAAACACATCATCATACTGACAGAGCTAGGCAGTTAGCCCCATGTTAAAACACGTCATCATACTGATAGAACTAGGCACAAGCCTCATGTTAAAACACATCATCATACTGACCGAGCTAGGCACTAGGCAGCTAGCCCCATGTTATAACACCTCATCATACTGACAGAGCTAGGCAGCTAGCCCCATGTTAAAACACCTCATCATACTGACAGAGCTAGGCAGTTAGCTAGCCCCATGTTAAAACACCTCATCATACTGACAGAGCTAGGCAGCTAGCCCCATGTTAAAACACCTCATCATACTGACAGAGCTAGGCAGCTAGCCCCATGTTAAAACACCTCATCATACTGATAGGCAATGGCTGACTGAACTGAATGTCAAGTGGAGTGTTTTTCTGTTCCCTAACCAGAAGCAATGAACACTAGAAGAAGTGTCTGGAACCCTATTCCCTATTTAGTGCACTACTTTTGACCAGAGCCAATAGGGCCCTGGTCAAAAGTAGTGCACTATATAGGGGATAGGGTGCCATTTGGGACTGAGACAGTGTCTGGACCTCTCTTTATACAGTCATTGGTTTGGACCTATTCTATTCTGTCAATTAGGGAACTAAGAGCCACTTAGCCTATGGCTTTGGCACTTCATCTAAAGTCTAACAGACCAGTGGCTACACCAAAAGGGACTGAGTAAGGCCCGATCTGTTTTCTGTGTAAATCTGGCATAGGATGAAGGTAGTGTGTGAACTTATTGTTTGGATGAACAACTGTTGTTACGGTAAGGAGATCAATGACTGACTGACATCCAGGGGTGACGACAACAACAAGGATGATGCTACATATAGAGGGAAAACACATTATTTGCCTTGTTTTAACTTTCCTACATGGAATTTTACCTTACACAGATTAGTCAGCATTATCACAATCTCATATTCAAGTTTGAATTCCAGTCAACCATCTGGTCGTGAGGACTGAGGAGACATGATCAGCATTCCCCGAGTGGGTTCTGCAGGAATGGAGTCACCGAGCCCCTGGCTAGTCGTTAGTCCCCATTCTCATCCAGAGAGGCTACGGCCCTGTCCTGTGGTAGAGTCAATGTCTGCTTCCTAAACCCTATTCCCTATATGAATGCCCAGTCATTCATCCTGTATGGAGACAACAGAGAGAGAGAGAGACACATCCCTGTCCCCGTCCCCAGTGTGGTGGAGCCAGCCCAGTCATTCATCCTGTATGGAGACAACACAGAGAGAGAGAGACCTCTCAGAGGCTCCTACAGAGGCTTCTCCTGGCACCACATGTGAATCTGACAACATTCTGACAATACTGTGATGTCACTGCATGACACTAGATGGAGCTGGGAAGACAGGAGGAACAGGAGGAAGACAGGAGGAAGGCAGGAGGAAGATAGAAGGAAGACAGGAGGAAGACAGGAGGAAGATAGAAGGAAGACAGGAGGAAGACAGGAGGAAGATAGAAGGAAGACAGGAGGAAGACAGGAGGAAGATAGAAGGAAGACAGGAGGAAGACAGGAGGAAGATAGAAGGAAGACAGGAGGAAGGCAGGAGGAAGATAGAAGGAAGACAGGAGGAAGACAGGAGGAAGATAGAAGGAAGACAGGAGGAAGACAGGAGGAAGACAGGAGGAAGGCAGGAAGGAGGAAGATAGAAGGAAGACAGGAGGAAGACAGGAGGAAGATAGAAGGAAGACAGGAGGAAGACAGGAGGAAGATAGAAGGAAGACAGGAGGAAGGCAGGAGGAAGATAGAAGGAAGACAGGAGGAAGACAGGAGGAAGATAGAAGGAAGACAGGAGGAAGGCAGGAGGAAGATAGATGGAAGGCAGGCGGAAGGCAGGCAGGCAGGAGGAAGGCAGGAAGAATATAGAAGGAAGGCAGGAGGAAGGATGGAAGGAGGATGGCAGGAGGAAGACAGGAGGAAGATAGAAGGAAGACAGGAGGAAGACAGGAGGAAGATAGAAGGAAGACAGGAGGAAGACAGGAGGAAGGCAGGAGGAGGGAGACAGGAGGAATATAGAAGGAAGGCAGGCAGAAGGCAGGCAGGCAGGAGGAAGGCAGGAAGAAGATAGAAGGAAGGCAGGAGGAAGGAAGGAAGGAGGAAGGCAGGAGGAAGACAGGAGGAAGATAGAAGGAAGACAGGAGGAAGACAGAAGGAAGGCAGGAGGAAGGCAGGAGGAAGACAGGCAGAAGGCAGGAGGAAGCAGGAGGATGGCAGGAGGAAGACTGGCGGAAGGCAGGAGGAAGACAGGAGGAAGGTAGGAGGAAGACAGGAGGAAGACAGGAGGAAGGCAGGAGGAAGACAGAAAGAAGGCAGGAGGAGGACAGAATCTAGCTTCAGTTGGTGATTTCCCTAATAGCATTTGAATCCCACAAAATGAATGGAAAATTGAAAAGACTGTAGACTGTATAGAATCAATCCAGTACGGACGTGAAGCTGTCTAAATTTGTGGGACTGGGATTGAGAAGGCAGGAGGAAGACAACTCTAGCCAGCCTCAGCTTGTCAGTTCTCTGACAGTTGAATCCCACAGATGACAGAATGAATGGAAGATACTTTATACAGTACTTGGTAGAGTCTTCCTGAGAGCCTGGGACCATCTGTTGTTCTCCATTATATGATTCATACAGATACCAACAGAAAGTCAACTAAAGTACAGTCGTGGTCAAAAGTTTTGAGAATGACACAAATCCTAATTTTCACAAAGTCTGCTGCCTCAGTTTTGATTATGGCAATTTGCATATACTCCAGAATGTCATGAAGAGTGATCAGATGAATTGCAATTAATTGCAAAGTCCCTCTTTGCCATGAAAATGAACTTAATCCCCAAAAAACATTTCCACTGCATTTCAGCCCTGCAACAAAAGGACCAGCTGCCATCATGTCAGTGATTCTCTCGTTAACACAGGTGAGAGTGTTGACGAGGACAAGGCTGGAGATCACTCTGTCATGCTGATTGAGTTAGAATAACAGACTGGAAGCTTTAAAAGGAGGGTGGTGCTTGAAATCATTGTTCTTCCTCTGTTAACCATAGTTACCTGCAAGGAAACACGTGCCGTCATCATTGCTTTGCACAAAAAGGGCTTCACAGGCAAGGATATTGCTGCTAGTAAGATTGCACCTAAATCAACCATTTATCGGATCATCAAGAACTTCAAGGAGAGAGGTTAAATTGTTGTGAAGAAGGCGTCAGGGCGCCCAAGAAAGTCCACCAAGTGCCAGGACTGTCTCCTAAAGTTGATTCAGCTGCGGGATCGGGGCACCACCAGTGCAGAGCTTGCTCAGGAATGACAGCAGGCAGGTGTGAGTGCATCTGCATGCACAGTGAGGCAAAGACTTTTGGAGGATGGCCTGGTGTCAAGAAGAGCAGCAAAGAAGCCACTTCTCTCCAGGAAAAACATCAGGGACAGACTGATATTCTGCAAAAGATACAGGGATTGGACTGCTGAGGACTGGGGTAAAGTCATTTTCTCTGATGAATCCCCTTTCCGATTGTTTGGGGCATCCGGAAAACACCTTGTCCGGAGAAGACAAGGTGAGCGCTACCATCAGTCCTGTGTCATGTCAACAGTAAAGCATCCTGAGACCATTCATGTGGGGTTGCTTCTCAGCCAAGGGAGTGGGCTCACTCACAATTTTGCCTAAGAACACAGCCATGAATAAAGAAGGGTACCAACACATCCTCCGAGAGCAACTTCTCCCAACCATCCAAGAACAGTTTGGTGACGACCAATGCCTTTTCCAGCATGATGGAGCACCTTGCCAGAAGGCAAAAGTGATAACTAAGTGGCTCGGGGAACAAAACATCGACATTTTGGGTCCATGGCCAGGAAACTCCCCAGACCTTAATCCAATTGAGAACTTGTGGTCGATCCTCAAGGGGCGGGTGGACAAACAAAAACCCACAAATTCTGACAAACTCCAAGCATTGATTATGCAAGAATGGGCTGCCATCAGTCAGGATGTGGCCCAGAAGTTAATTGACAGCATGCCAGGGCGGATTGCAGAGGTCTTGAAAAAGAAGGGTCAACACTGCAAATATTGACTCTTTGCATAAACTTAATGTAACTGTCAATAAAAGCCTTTGACACTTATGGAATGCTTGTAATTATACTTCAGTATACCATAGTAACATCTGACAAAAATATATCATAACACACTGAAGCAGCGAACTTTGTGAAGACCAATACTTGTGTCATTCTCAAAACATTTGACCACGACTGTACATAGTACATATCGAGCGGATTGGTAAGAATATCAGATTCATATTAGACAATAAATTATGCTAGTTTTGCTAATACATCCATGGAGCCATACAATATAACTGTTCCTTCCTGGTCTCTCTGGTCTCAGTTCCTCAGTTCACCTCCTCCTCCTAGCCACGTCCTCTTGCTCTGTGCCTAAAAAGGACAAACGTTTAAATATTCCGCAATAAATGATCATAATTTCCCCCAATCCATCCACAGAGAGATATACAGCAGACACCTTTCTCCCTGGCACCTCTCTGGCTCCTGCTCTCTAGTACACCTCCTCCTGCCAATTGGAGCACATTTGTCAGCATCTCAACATTTACATAGCGTAATAAAACATATTGCATAATAAATGATACATACATTTAAAATCCATAGCGATATACATAATACCTGTTATTTCCCGGTCTCTCTGAATCTGGTTCTAATTCTCCAGTCCACCTCTTCCTGGCTCCTCACCAACCCAGGCCCTCGTGCTCAGTGCAGCTGACAGTGTAAAAGCTGAAGGTCACATGTTCCATTAGTGGTTGGAGGATGAGCTTCTCTCTGTGTTGCACCCTGGGGCAGTGGAAGGGCACAGAGAAGCATAGCCTGTGCCCCAAATAGCGCCCTATATGGTAAACCTGCTGTGGATGAGGCTGCAGTGACAGATAGATCCACAGCTCTGTAGTGTAGCAGACCTGGGTTCAAAAAGTATTTGTTTCCTTTCAGGTACATTATATACAGATACATAGATTAGTTGAAAGAAAAGACAAGCTATTTGATCCCAGGTTTGCGTCAGTATATGGGTGGAAGTCCCGTCTCATCACCACTATCATCATATCTCAGATGAGATGACCATCAGCTCTTGTGCCGGAGGTAGAAGGTTATACTGTAGGTAATAGGTATTTTACTCATTTAGCAGACGCTCTTATCCAGAGCGACTTACAGGAGCAATTAGGGTTAAGTGCCTTGCTCAAGGGCACATTGACAGATTTTTCACCTAGTCGGCTCAGGGATTAGAACCAGCAACCTTTCGGTTACTGGCACAACGCTCTTAACCACTAAGCTACCTGCCGCCCCGGTAGGTATGAACTATAATTGATATTATGTTATTGATGTATATCTAAATAATCTATTCACTTTAAATTCTTTATATATTCACAAATGCAAACTCCATCTGAACCCTATTAATTTTCAATTAGCAAGTCAATGTTGGAGCTCTGTAACTTGAGTCCTCTGTCATTCTCAACAGGGAAACACCAGAACATATTCACTCTATGAGCAATCTACTGCCTCCTTTTGGCCAAATGTTGCAATTACAAGCTATTGGGAGAAGCTTTCCATCAGCACTGGAAACTACAGTATTTGACTGAGTAAATTTGTACAGGAGCCACAAACAGCAATTAAATGCCAACATCATTTAAACTTTATTTTACATATATTTCAATTCCATGGTAACAATACTTTTTTAATTAACAGTGACTGTGAGAAGGTAACACATTTTAATCAACAGTAAACTGAGAATATAAACTGAGTAGACATTAAGAACATTAAGAACACCTGCTCTTTCCATGACATAGACTAACCAGGTGAACGCTATGATCCCTTATTGATGTCACTTGTTAAGTCCACTTCAATCAGTGTTAGATGAAGGGGAGGAGACAGGTTAAAGAAGGATTTTTAAGCCTTGAGACAATTGAGAGATGGATTGTGTATGTATGTGTGCCATGCAGAGGGTGAATGGGCAAGACAAAACATTTAAGTGTCTTTGAACTGGGTATGGTAGTAGGTGCCAGGCGCACCGGTTTGTGTCAAGATCTGCAATGCTGCTGGGTTTTTCACGCTCAACAGTTTCCGTGTGTATCAAGAATGGTCCACTACCAAAAGGACATCCAGCCAACTTGACACAACTGTGGGAAGAAGCATTGGAGTCAACACGGGCCAGCATCCCTGTGGAATGCTTTCGACACCTTGTAGAGTGCATGCCCCGATAAATTGAGGCTGTTCTGAGGGCAAAAGGGGGTGCAACTCAATATTACGAAGGTGTTCCTAATGTTTTGTACACTCAGTGTATAGTCTTGAGTGTGCATAGAGTCTGTGCAAGATAGGGTCAGTGAAGATAGTCCGGGTTACCATTTAATTAACTATTTAGCAGTCTTATGGCTAGGGGGGAAGAAGCTGTCTCGGCGCTTGCTGGTATGGGAGCCGATGCTCCAGTACCGTTTGCCAGACGGTACCAGAGGGAACAGTCTATGGCTTTGGTGGCTGGAGTCTTTGGCAGTTTTTCGGGCCTTCCTCTGACATAGAGGTCCTGGATGGCAGGGAGCTCGACACCAGTTGGGGGTGGGGTTCCTAATGTTTGGGTATACTTAGTGTATGTTATATATATATATATATAAAATCAACAGTGAACTGTGAGCAGCATTAAAAGGCATATAACATGTGGGCTACAGTAAGAAGTCTTTCACTAATTATTCACATTTAAAACATGGTTCAAACACTGTGGCACATTACAGGAAATTAAATGAATCCATGCAGCCTACAACCTAGCCATAACATAGTAGGTGAGAGCTTTGTAAATACTGCACCTGTATAAACACAAATCATGTCATAAATGAAATGACACAGTGAAATATGCACTACCCTTAAAGTAAACATAATGGGTCGGTTTCCCGGACACAGATGAAGCCTAGTCCTGAACCAAAAAGCAAACTCAAATGGAAAATCTCCAATTAAAATCTGACCTAGCAAGTTAAACTTTTAACATACTTTTCTTTTATATACACAACTGAAGAAGTGCTTTTTAAAACAGTACAAGAAGAGTCTTCTTAAGGAATGTGAAGGAAAGAATGTTGACACGGTTAGCATTCACATTATCCTCTGTCTGGTGTTAGCAGCTAAGGTACCTCTCAACAGCAGAGTGGAACTGACTAACTCATATTCCCTCACTGGAAGGTTCCCCTAGGTACATATCTAAGATCAGCTTCACCTCTCCCAATCATAACCTTAACCAGTAGCGGGGAAAAATGCAAGATCAGTGTCTAGGCCTGGGTAACTTCACCCCCTACTCCACATCTGAAGGAGAGAGGCTGAACTTTTCCAAAAATCTCCGTTCCAGGAGCGTGTTGCTATAGCAGCCAGAGACAGACAAGTCCTCCTCAGAGAAAGGGAGGGACAGCAGGAGAGTCACCTCACAGTCTTCTGTTGGCTCAGGTTGTGTTTCAGTGGGGTCACTAGCGTTCGCACAGGGACTGTCACTGGAACAGGAGCTCAGGCTTAGTTGCAGTAATGGAAGAGTTTCTGTCTCCTGGTCTGGGTTTCCATTGTGGTAACTGGTTATGTTAATTGATACTGCGTTTAAGTTACAGTTTAAGGCGGCCATATTATCACAAGGCAAATACTGAGGATGGGTCTCCTCTCTCACAGCTCTGGGCCTCAGTGAAATGGCAGTGTTTCTCAGGACCTCCATGAGTGTGAAGTTACTCTGGGTGAACTGACTGAAGGGGACACTCTCCTCCAGATCCAGGTTCTCTGAGACCCTGTGGACCAGATTCAGGCTCCATGGGTCTCGGTCTCTGCTGAGGCTGGGATTGGGGTCTCTGGTTAGGCTGGGGTTAGGGTCGGGGCTGGAGCTGGGTCCTGTGTCTTTGGTAGGGCTGTGGTCTTCACTCAGATCTACCAGCATACAGTCCGACTCTTCTCCATCTCTGTCGGCATCCATCTCCGTGTCCATCTCTTCCTCCTGACCAGGATGCTCCATGGACCCTGTCTCCCAGGCTTCGACCACCACCGACCCAGGCGTGGAGTCTCTGGAGGGGGCCTTAGGGGGGGACTCAAACACCACCCCTCTGGGTGGAGGGGGTCGGATAGGCCTCCGCGGCAGGTTACTGTAACCCAGGAAGCTGGACTGACCAGGGTCTTGAACCTGCAACTCAGGTCGGCCCTTCATGTAGTGCCGGACTGACTCAGGAACCAGGACCTCGTGGCGTTTTCTCCTAGGCAGCAGGGCAGAGAAGGAGGGGATGCCAGTGGTAAGCCTGCCCACGATGGGGACCAGGGAGGTGGGCCGCAGGGCTGAGACAAAGTCCTCCAGTTCCTGGTAGGAAGGAGAGATGAGTTAGATAAATCAATTAAAATCAATCAAGGGCGTCTGTACACTAGTTTCTCGACCGGATATCAAGACAAAAGCAGTTCAATATCTTTAAATGGTTTTGGACCACTCCTTGCATGCAGAGCCATACAGAGGTTAAACCACTGCAGGCTTGAGTTAACAGGCCTAATGTCTACCCCAATCCTGGTAGCTGGCTGTGATGGTATAATGGTTAGTACTCTGCATTGTGGCCGCAGAAACACATTTTGCCATGCGGCGGAGAGAAGATTTAGCAATTGTATAACTCATTTCATGCAATTCTACACATTTTGCCATGCGGCGGAGAGAAGATTTAGCAATTGTATAACTCATTTCATGCAATTCTACACATTTTGCCATGCGGCGGAGAGAAGATTTAGCAATTGTATAACTAATTTCATGCAATTCTACACATTTTGCATTGCGGCGGAGAGAAGATTTAGCAATTGTATAACTAATTTCATGCAATTCTACACATTTTGCATTGCGGCGGAGAGAAGATTTAGCAATTGTATAACTCATTTCATGCAATTCTACACATTTTGCCATGCGGCGGAGAGAAGATTTAGCAATTGTATAACTAATTTCATGCAATTCTACACATTTTGCCATGCGGCGGAGAGAAGTTTTAGCAATTGTATAACTTATTTCCTGCAATTCTACACATTTTGCCATGCGGCGGAGAGAAGATTTAGCAATTGTATAACTAATTTCATGCAATTCTACACATTTTGCCATGCGGCGGAGAGAAGTTTTAGCAATTGTATAACTTATTTCCTGCAATTCTACACATTTTGCCGTGCGGCGGAGAGAAGATTTAGCAATTCTACACATTTTGCCATGCGACGGAGAGAAGATTTAGCAATTGTGTAACTCATTTCATGCAATTCTACACATTTTGCCATGCGGCGGAGAGAAGATTTAGCAATTGTATAACTAATTTCATGCAATTCTACACATTTTGCCATGCGGCGGAGAGAAGATTTAGCAATTGTATAACTAATTTCATGCAATTCTACACATTTTGCCATGCGGCGGAGAGAAGATTTAGCAATTGTATAACTCATTTCATGCAATTCTACACATTTTGCCATGCGGCGGAGAGAAGATTTAGCAATTGTATAACTCATTTCATGCAATTCTACACATTTTGCCATGCGGCGGAGAGAAGATTTAGCAATTGTATAACTAATTTCATGCAATTCTACACATTTTGCATTGCGGCGGAGAGAAGATTTAGCAATTGTATAACTAATTTCATGCAATTCTACACATTTTGCATTGCGGCGGAGAGAAGATTTAGCAATTGTATAACTCATTTCATGCAATTCTACACATTTTGCATTGCGGCGGAGAGAAGATTTAGCAATTGTATAACTAATTTCATGCAATTCTACACATTTTGCCATGCGGCGGAGAGAAGATTTAGCAATTGTATAACTAATTTCATGCAATTCTACACATTTTGCCATGCGGCGGAGAGAAGTTTTAGCAATTGTATAACTTATTTCCTGCAATTCTACACATTTTGCCATGCGGCGGAGAGAAGATTTAGCAATTGTATAACTAATTTCATGCAATTCTACACATTTTGCCATGCGGCGGAGAGAAGTTTTAGCAATTGTATAACTTATTTCCTGCAATTCTACACATTTTGCCGTGCGGCGGAGAGAAGATTTAGCAATTCTACACATTTTGCCATGCGACGGAGAGAAGATTTAGCAATTGTGTAACTCATTTCATGCAATTCTACACATTTTGCCATGCGGCGGAGAGAAGATTTAGCAATTGTATAACTAATTTCATGCAATTCTACACATTTTGCCATGCGGCGGAGAGAAGATTTAGCAATTGTATAACTAATTTCATGCAATTCTACACATTTTGCCATGCGGTGGAGAGAAGATTTAGCAATTGTATAACTAATTTCCTGCAATTCTACACATTTTGCCATGCGGCGGAGAGAAGATTTAGCAATTCTACACATTTTGCCATGCGACGGAGAGAAGATTTAGCAATTGTATAACTCATTTCATGCAATTCTACACATTTTGCCATGCGGCGGAGAGAAGATTTGCAATTGTATAACTAATTTCATGCAATTCTACACATTTTGCCATGAGGCAGAGAGAAGATTTAGCTATTTTATAACTCATTTCATGCAATTCTACATATTTTGCCATGCGGCGGAGAGAAGATTTGCAATTGTATAACTAATTTCATGCAATTCTACACATTTTGCCATGAGGCAGAGAGAAGATTTAGCTATTTTATAACTCATTTCATGCAATTCTACATATTTTGCCATGCGGCGGAGAGGAGAATTTGCAGTTTTACAGCAAATGTACTGCAATTCTACACATTTTGCCATAGGGTGGATGCAAATGTTTGCTCTTTTAATATGATAACTGATTGTCAAATGGCCCCCACCCAGGTCGGTAATTTGACCATGCTTACTACAAGTATAGATAGCTGGCTGCTAGACTAACCTACCAATCTAAAAGAAATGTAGCTGACATGGGCTAATTAAGTGACTGCTGATGCACATCCAAATGTTGTGTATTGTATTATTCTAACTAAGTAAATTGAGACTACGACAGAGTTCCAAAAAGCGTGCCTAAAAAAAAGGGGGGGTCGCGGGCCACCAGTTGCCCATCCCTGGTGTAATCTAAAACAGTATGGCTAAATGTAATCTAACCAGTGTAAACTAATTCACTGGGTAACTCAACAACTCTGGCATTTGTCCACCAGAGTGGCATACTACGAAGCAAGCTAGATCTACTCAGGCTTTTATAAAGCTAGCCAGCTAGTTAGCTTCACATTCCAGGTGAGGCTTCATCCGTACTACCACGGTGGATATTGCTCGTCTGCCTGCCGCTAACTCTAGCAGGCTTGCAACTCCTTGTGCATGTCGTACATGACTAGTCGAGCGCCGAGGTCTTCATTGCGACAATGCTGAAACATCAATTCATGGGCGAGTCACTGCCACATTTTCATTTCTACTGAAATCAAAAAGAAAGAAATGTTATCTTGCAAATCCAGCAGGCTATGGTGTGAAATTGCCCTTTAAAAATGCAATCTTTATTTGATTACTTATCATTAATGCCTACCGATTGTTCTTCTCTTTGTGGAACAGCTTGTTTCGTTGTGGCCATAGACATATAATTAATAGAAGGGTTTTGGAACCGTCTACCCTGGCAATTTGCCTGTTAAACTCATGGGTACACTAGCAATGGTTTCCAGTCCTGACTTGAATGGGAACTACCATCTATGGATTATATGTCTATGGTTGGTTGCAGCTGTCATTTTGACTTTCGCAAATTTCTCATTACAATCGAAAGCAAATGCTGTCATTACTAAATGTGTAATGTGATACTTTTAATTTTACCACTTTTCTTACACACAAAAAAAACATTTGATGAATAAAATATTTAATCTTCTTCCACAAATGAAGGGGAGGATTGCCGAATTCACGTTCTAGTCGGAACTAGGAAACTCAGAAATGTTTTTTTAAACATGGCACGTGTATAACTACAACCAGTTAGTGAGTCGGAAATTTCAGAGTTATGACTAGCAGTTGAACGCGGCAGATGACACATTCTTTGCGAGAGGGAAGGTATCTGATTTAATTGGCCCTCAATTTATGGCTCACACACTTAATTCAGGATAAATGGAGTTAACCCTGAGTTAGCCTGCCCCGGAGCAGGTTAGTTCTGATGGATTCGTTGCCATAGAGATGTACCTGGCTAAAAGGTGAGCTACTTTCATGGTACTGGTTATCCCGAGTTGAACTCATTAACTAAAGCGAACTCCTCAAACCTGATTAGTAGTATAGGCAGTCCCTCCAGGATTCTGCGATCGCATAATTCCAATGCAAAATCAACCAATCAGCGCATATTATGCGAGAGCCCGCAATTTTGACCAACTCCCGCACTTTTAGCGCAGTGGTAGCATGTTCAGAAAAAGAGCTGTGTTTGTTCAAAAAAAGAAACAGCCCAAAAGAGCACTTTGTCTCCAATTGTTTTCATGGAAGATGGACTTGAGATATAATATGTCTTAATTGCTGATTGGACCCCAGGTGTTTATTTTGTCCTAGTTTAATCTTTTTTAGTACCTACAGATTATGCATGGATTTTTTTTTTATGTTGGAACTCTGAGCTAGCTTCCGCTCCTTTTTTGTTCAGGAAAATAAACAATATTCTAATTGTTTTTGTATTATGTATTCTGCTTAAAATCGTCCTAAAATTGAGCATATATGATGTTTTATTGCTTTATATGAAATTAATGTGGGGGAAAAACATAGCAAAATGTATCGCAGAATTTCAGAAAATCTGCTGCAAAATCAAGAATTTTTGGCCGTAGAAATCACAAAAAAAGGTCGCGAAATCCTGGAGGGACTGTATAGGGCTCCTGTTAGGAGGGATGATTTAGATGAATCCATTAAATCGCTTAGTCAAAACGAGTGTCCGTATCGATTCCAAAATTAGGAAATCAACATTTTGATTGATATTTTCCATTACGGTACAGAGATATGAGTTTTAAATAAAAACAATTGTTTTGATTTAATGTGTGGCTTTTGACCCCTGTGAAAGACAATACAAGGTGCTGGTACTGTGGCTTAGCTGGTTAACGTGCCTGTCTGGTAAACAGGAGCTCCTGAGTTCAAATCTCAATAAAAACTCATTTATTAGTTAAGAAACGTTTTTTTTTTTTTAAACATTAAAGTGGCACTCCAGGTTCCTTTTCACGTGATTTACGTGATTTACGTTACAACAGCACACTTCAGTAGGTGGTCCAGGTATCGTCATTGCATGGCACAAATTGCACGCCATCACACTGCCCTATCCCATCTGTTCATTGACTACAGCTCAGCCTTCAACACCATAGTACCCGCCAAGCTCATCATTAAGCTCGGGGCCCTGGGTCTGAACCCCGCCCTGTGCAACTGGGTCCTGGACGTCCTGACGGGCCGCCCCCAGGTGGTGAAGGTAGGAAACAACACCTGCACTACGCTGATCCTCAACACAGCTGAGTGCAAATCTCAGCAGTGCCTTTTTAAGCATTTCATTGCACTGTGTAAAATATGACAAACACTTTGGATTTCAAGTCTACACACACCTCTTACATTTTTAAAAACATTTTTAGTCATTTAGCAGACGCTCTTATCCAGAGCGACTTACAGTTCTAGTGAGTGCATACATCTTTCACATTTTTCACACTTGATGAGTTTAACAGTGACCAACTTTGATTAATCTAGCAACCAACAGCTAGGCCTAATGGATTCTGAATCAACTAGTGTTAAACTCCCTTCTAGCATCCTGTCGAGGGGGATGTGTTCGTGCATCAAGCTACATTACGCTACAGCAGCGGTAGGCAATACTGTTCCTGGAGTGCAGCAGGTACTGCAGGATTTTGCTCCAACTAGGCACCACACCTGACCAACTGAGCTAATTGATCAGTTCAGTGATTGCCTAAATTCAGCACACCTGGTCTCCCAGGTTGGTTAAATCAAAAACATGAAGTGGGGCCTCCAGGGACCAGGGTTACCTACCCCTGCACTAGAGTAACAGGAGATGGGTTCCTGCCCTTTGGGTCAATCTGGCTCAGACTTTTATCCCTACCCGGCGTTGTCGCTTAGTTGGTTAAAGCGCCTGTCTAGTAAACAGGTGATCCTGAGTTAGAATCTCAGCCCCCTTTTTAAGCATTTCATTGTACTGTGTACACTACGCTGTATCCTGTGCACATGACAAATAAACGGATTTTGTGTTGAACCATGACACCAAGTAAAGATCAGAATGTACTTGGTGAATTAAGGTAATTCCTCTTCTGAACTCAAGAAAATGGGGTTAACATGCACACTGCTATGGCTTATCGTATCTGGTTTAGAGTTCAACGTTGTTTTAAAAATGTAAATAACTCCTGCACACAAGATTTGACCTCTGAACATTTATTGTCATTGTTTCTGTACGACACCTTTTGGTGCTGTAATTTTGTGACGGGTCTTAAACTCCATGGCCAGGTGGACTAGTCGGGACTCCTTAACTAGGGTGTCCCAAAACTACAGCACCTTTTTCAAAAGGTGTCATACCGAAATACCAAAACATTTACAGTAATGATAACATCATTATGTGCAGAGGTAAACTCATGTGTGCAGGAGTTACTTCTATTTTTACTACAATGTTGAACTCATCTGTACCTGGTAGGAGGAGTGGTCAATGTTGAACTCATCCGTACCTGGTAGGGGGAGTGGTCAATGTTGAACTCATCCCTACCTGGTAGGAGGAGTGGTCAATGTTAAACTCATCCCTACCTGGTAGGGGGAGTGGTCAATGTTGAACTCATCCCTACCTGGTAGGAGGGGTGGTCAATGTTGAACTCATCCCTACCTGGTAGGGGGAGTGGTCAATGTTGAACTCATCCCTACCTGGTAGGAGGAGTGGTCAATGTTGAACTCATCCCTACCTGGTAGGAGGAGTGGTCAATGTTAAACTCATCCCTACCTGGTAGGGGGAGTGGTCAATGTTGAACTCATCCCTACCTGGTAGGAGGAGTGGTCAATCTAAAACTCATCCCTACCTGGTAGGAGGAGTGGTCAGAGTAAGGTACCACGTGGACATTAGGGTGGAAGGAGACCAGGGGTCTGCTGGTGGGCAGGATGGCCAGGGTGGGGTGTTCCCTGTTCCAAAGGAGGAGGTTGGTGGAGCGGATCTCTGACTGGTCCACGGCCCTGATCCGGCCCGCTCCTGGCTCAGTGGTGAAGACATCCGGCAGCTCCAGGGCTCTGAGAATCGCTAGCCTCTCGACGGACACTTCCACCCAGGTCTTAAACTCCATGGCCAGCTGGACCAGTAGAGACTCCTTACCCAGAGTGTACAGGCCTGCAGACAACACACAGACATGGAAATAGAATTAGAACATAATATGCATAAATACAATTATATACAGCATCTCTATGCCACGAGGAGTGGTGTCAGTTCAGCTAAACCTAGGGTATGCCAGAGAGGGGACTGTTTTGGAAGTTGAAGCTCATTTACCTCATTTCTACACAATTTAAAACACTCTAAAATGCTATTTGGAGAACAGCCAAAAAAACAAAACAAATGATCCCAGACATTAATTATCACCGCAATATTAGGTTTAAAGGTCTGTGGAACGGCATAAACAATGTCAACCACATCATAAATTGGCTCATTTACTTGTGGAACGGCGCATACAGTGCAACGTGAAACAGATGCATTATACACGCTATCAAGTCACAACAAGGCCGACTTCAAATGCCGACATCCATAGGCGGCGAGCGAGTTTCAAGTTTAGGGAAGCAATTTTTTCACCATAAAGTTGCACCTTTATAATAAAAGATTGCATGCATCTATCACCGCATTTGTAGATTAATGTAAAATAGGCTCCCATTCCTAATGTGATGAGTAGATTGCATAGTTATAACTTAAGCTAATAACATAACTCAATCACTGTTAGCAAAACAGAAAGTTCTGAACAAAGCATGCCTGAGCGCGTAGTGACACAACAGGCATAAATCAGAGACGTTGCTTCTCCTTTCTTTGCACAGGAAAGATTTTGCATTTTATAAACACATTTCATGAGAAAAAATAAGAAACCCTCACACTGCTCTTGCTAGTATCACTGCTCTTGCTTGTATCGCTCCTCTTAATTAAGCTTTACGTATCGGCCTCACGGCCTTCGTCAAAAGCTCTGACGAAGGCCTTGAGGCCGATATGTAAAGCTTAATAAAGAGCAGTGATACTAGCAAGAGCAGTGATACTAGCAAGAGCAGTGATACTAGCAAGAGCAGTGATACTAGCAAGAGCAGTGATACTAGCAAGAGCAGTGATACTAGCAAGAGCAGTGATACTAGCAAGAGCAGTGATACTAGTAAGAGCAGTGATACTAGCAAGAGCAGTGATACTAGCAAGAGCAGTGATACTAGCAAGAGCAGTGATACTAGCAAGAGCAGTGATACTAGCAAGAGCAGTGATACTAGCAAGAGCAGCGATACTAGCAAGAGCAGTGTGCGTGTTAATCAACTCTTACCATGCACCTGCAACAAAGATAGCTCAGATGTGCGAGTGCCTTTAGAATAAACACATTTCATGAAACTACACTTTATGACTGGAGACAAGCAACATCATTTATTTTTATTTTTATACGACACAAATTCCTAGCCTACTCTGCTGACACTGACTAGTAAAAACAAACATTTTACATTTTAGCAGACGCTCTTATCCAGAGCGACTTACAGTTAGTGAGTGCATACATTTTCATACTGGCCCCCCGTGGGAATCGAACCCACATCCCTGGCGTTGCAAGCGCCATTGCTCTACCAACTGAGCTACACGGGACAACCTTGTCACAACTATCTAATCTAGGTCTATGAAAAGGGGAGAGAGAAATTGTACAATATGACGTCCATCTAGCCTGGAGGAGGATATTACTGTCCCCCCAAAAAAACTTTCCATTGGTACTGATCCAATGATAAAGACAGTAAATATGCGTCACCAGGATATGGCCGATGCTCTCTGCTGGTGCCAATGAGATAGGCCACTGTTTGCTCAATTGGGAGTTGAGAATTTTGAGAACTAGAGACAGATTAAATATTTTCTTTGTCTTCTCTTTCCAGCAACAGCCATTTGCTTTCTAAACTATGTTTTTCCTACGATTGTATTTTCAAATATTACGATAGGCCAAGGCCTATTTAACTGCTTTTCACTGACCGCTACAACTCAACAATCAGCTATTTGGTAGGCAAAAAAGCTAATGATCCCCTGTGGCCAAATCATGCTCTCTTGTGTAGTATTTTAAATGATATAATTTATTTATGTATAGGCACGAGTAATTATATAGCAAATGTTGGCACATTTAAAAGAATTTACTTTAGGGGAATCTTCCCTTAGCCTATTGGACACGCCACCTATGACGTCATCAATTTGAAAGTGTGAAAGTAACCGGTGCATAAAACAGCTGGCCGCGAGGCTTACAAATGCCAGCATCAAGTTCAAAGCAATAGGCGCACTCCCTAAACAGCTGAGCGGCTGTCTCTGCTCTCTGAGAGAAAGGTGCGCAGGCCGGCAGCTTCTCTCTGCGCAATAGTTCTAAAGCCAGCCAACAATAAGCTAAACAGGATTGGAATGATTTTAGTCAACTTTTCTGTAGCCTACTTTTACATGTTTGGTCTTGAGCCATGCATGGTTTACCCCCTGCCATACCCAACTGATGCCCCTGGCCACGAGGAAACTGGATTTAATTTGTTTTCTAACCCATTGAAGCTTTTAAAAACAATTTATACATGAGAAAAACACACACACTATAGAGAGTTAGATAGTTTGTTAGTTAGTTAGCTACTACTCATAGTAAATCATTTGAAAAGCGCGGTGACATTGTGTATCGCAATGCCGTGACCCGGATTCAAACTGGGGGTTGCTGCGGGCACAATGCAGAGTACTAACCACAACACAATCACAGCAAGCTACCAGGACTTGAGTGATGGGGAAAATATAACGAGATACTCAAGCATGCCGTCACTGTCCGATGGCGCTGGCAAGATGCCAGTTCAAGTTAAAGCACAGAATTGTTATCAGTATCTTTGGTTACAGTATGATGACAGCTAGCTAACTATTTCAGAGTTTCGGAGGCCACAACCTAGAGTACTCACTACTATACAATGACGGCGAGCTACCAGGACTTGTAGCAAGGCAAGACTAGCAGTATCATACCTACACCACTACAGTTCACAGACAGCTACACAAAACGAGTAACGGTTAAGCATCTGTCTCACCAATGACAACAAGACTAGCAGTTTCATACAGTGAGGGAAAAAAGTATTTGATCCCCTGCTGATTTTGTACGTTTGCCCACTGACGAAGAAATGATCAGTGTATAATTTTAATGGTAGGTTTATTTGAACAGTGAGAGACAGAATAACAACAAAAAAATCCAGAAGAATGTATGTCAAAAATGTTATAAATTGATTTGCATTTTAATGAGGGAAATAAGTATTTGACCCCTCTGCAAAACATGACTTAGTACTTGGTGGCAAAACCCTTGTTGGCAATAACAGAGGTCAGACGTTTCTTGTAGTTGGCCACCAGGTTTGCACACACCTCAGGAGGGATTTTGTCCCACTCCTCTTTGCAGATCTTCTCCAAGTCATTAAGGTTTCGAGGCTGACGTTTGGCAACTCGAACCTTCAGCTCCCTCCACAGATCTTCTATGGGATTAAGGTCTGGAGACTGGCTAGGCCACTCCAGGACCTTAATGTGCTTCTTCGTGAGCCACTCCTTTGTTGCCTTGGCCGTGTGTTTTGGGTCATTGTCATGCTGGAATACCCATCCACAACCCATTTTCAATGCCCTGGCTGAGGGAAGGAGGTTCTCACCCAAGATTTGACGGTACATGGCCCTGTCCATCGTCCCTTTGATGCGGTGAAGTTATCCTGTCCCCTTAGCAGAAAAACACCCCCAAAGCATAATGTTTCCACCTCCATGTTTGAAGGTGGGGATGGTGTTCTTGGGGTCATAGGCAGCATTCCTCCTCCTCCAAACATGAAGAGTTGAATTGATGCCAAATAGCTCGGTTTTGGTCTCATCTGACCACAACACTTTCACCCAGTTCTCCTCTGAATCATTCAGATGTTCATTGGCAAACTTCAGACGGCCCTGTATATGTGCTTTCTTGAGCAGGGGGACCTTGCGGGCGCTGCAGGATTTCAGTCCTTCACGGCGTAGTGTGTTACCAATTGTTTTCTTGGTGACTATGGTCCCAGCTGCCTTGAGATCATTGACAAGATCCTCCCGTTGTCAGTAGCTGAGTGTAGATGCGGTGTGGAAATCAAGCGCAGGAAACACGGGCGTTCGTGAACAGACTTTAGTAAACAAAAGCAGCACCAAACAGGCGAACAGCCAACCCAACCGGGAGGCAAAATACAAATTACGCACAATAACCACAGTGCGTAAAATGACGATAGCGCACACAGTGCGGACTCTCGAAAAACAACAAAACCCGAGAGTAATACAGAGAGCAACAGCTTGACAATAAACAATACCACATAACACCTGGCCCCACACACGAAAACTAAATAGGCAACCAAATCAAACACTAACAAGGGACAGGTGTACAAACAGACAAAACCAAACAAACATGAAACATCGAACGGTGGCAGCTAGTACTCCGGGGACGATGACCGCCGAAGCCTGCCCGAACAAGGAGGAGGAGCAGCCTCGGCCGAAACCGTGACACCCGTGTAGTTCTGGGCTGATTCCAACATTTTTGACATGCGTTTTTCTGGATTTTTGTTTTGTTATTCTGTCTCTCACTGTTCAAATAAACCTACCATTAAAATATAGATATAGACTGATCATGTCTTTGTCAGTGGGCAAACATACAAAATCAGCAGGGGGTCAAATACTTTTTTCCCCCTCACTGTACCTACACCACTACAGTTCACAGACAGCTACACAAAACGAGTAACGGTTAAGCATCTGTCTCACCAATGACAACATTGTGCTTGGGCTGGCTGCGGATGATCTCTTTGATCTGCTGAGTGGCTCGTTGTCTGGAGGGCAGGGTGCGTGTGGGGTCACAGTTAGTGTTGTCCAGGTACAGGACATCTATAGTGGTGTTGGTCCTTAGACATGGCTCACGCAGCATGGACGGGATGTAGCGGAAATCTCCTGGAATAGAGAAAAGGTTCATACTCTTTAGAATTAAGGTGAGAAAACAACATATGTTTTATTACATTTCAGACACAGATACTCTTGTGTATATATAGTGTATGTAGTATGTGGACACACCTTCACATTAGTGGATTCGACTATTCCAGCCACACCTGTTGCTGATAGGTGTATAAAATCGAGCACACAGCCATGCAATCGCCATAGACAAACATTGGCAGTAGAAATGGCCTTTACAGAAGAGCTCAGTGACATTTAACGTCGTAGGATGCCACCTTTCCAACAAGCCACTTCGTCAAATTTCTGCCCTGCTAGAGCTGCCCCGGTCAACTGTAAGTGCTGTTATTGTGAAGTGGAAATGTCTAGGAGCAACAACGGCTCAGCCACGAAGTGGTAGACCACACAAGCTCACAGAACGGGACCGGCGAGTGCTGAAGCGCCTAGCGCGTAAAAATCGTCTGTCCTCGGTTGCAACACTCACTACCGAGTTCCAAACTGCCTCTGGAAGCAACGTCAGCTCAATAACTGTTCCCCTTAGTTCCAGTGAAGGGAAATCTTAACGCTACAGCATACAATGACATTCTAGATTATTCTGTGCTTCCAACTTGGTGGCAACAGTTTGGGGAAAGCCCTTTCCTGTTTCAGAATGACAATGACCCCGTGCATAAAGCGAGGGCCATACAGAAATGGTTTGTCGAGATCGGTGTGGAAGAACTTGACTAGCCTGCACAGAGCCCTGACCTCAACTCCACCGAACACCTTTGGGATGAATTGGAACGCCGACTGCAAGCCAGGGCTAATCGCCCAACATCAGTGCCTGACCTCACTAATGCTCTTGTGGCTGAATAGAAGCAAGTCCCCGCAGCAATGTTCCAACATCTAGTCGAAAGCCTTCCCAGAAGAGTGGAGGCTGTTAAAGCAGAAATGTAGTGTATATATAGTGTATATGTAGTATATATTTAATAGTTTTTCCCTGCAACCGCCAACCAAAGGAAGACTCATGAACCCGCTCTCAGCCTTCTGCTGCCTCCTGCCGCTCTGCTAATCATCAGATGGGGGAGAAGAGGAGGTAGGGGCGCCCACGTGGGTAACTGGGGGGCTCTGCCTTGATTGGTAACTGATTAATAAATTTAAAAAAACAGCATAATAAATAAATGTGACTGGTCAATTATGTGAGTCAGGAGCTGGGCCCAAGAGGCAAAGATTTATTTACATACAAAATCAAGTTTTTTGGTATATTATAAGATTTCTTTATCCAACCACAGAAGCCCACTCTCAATGTTCAAAATACACCAGAGAGCATAATTTAGCCACAGAGGATCAATAGTTTGTCAAAATTAACTGTGGATACAGCGTAGTGTACACAGTACAATGAAATGCTTAAAATAGTGGAAAAGTGTGAGGACTGGAGTTGCTCATCCCTGATCTAACTCATCCCTAAAGGAAAGTACTATCAAATACCACTGGATAGTTTTAACCTGTACGTAATATGTAAGTACATATGTAGTATGTAAGTACTATCAAATACTTTTAACCTGTTAGGCATTCCAGCAAGATTACGCAGCCCTTATGACATGACATTGTGTATCGCAATGCCATGACCCGGATTCGAACTGGGGTTGCTGTGGCCACTATATGAGTCCACTATATGATCACGGCGAGCCACCAGGGCCACGTGTAGGGTGGAGATTTTGGGCTACTCAAATGTGCGAGCACAGCCAACTAGTGACATGGACACGCTAGCTAAATGCTCAAAAAAAACATTTATTCAAATGCTTGTGGATGGTTAGGAACGAACCGGTGTAATTTGCTCGTGTTTGCTAATTAGCCAGTTTAGCTAAAAAAAATAAAAAAAATAAAAATAAAAATAAATGGTATAGACTATAGTTATCTAGGAAAAAAATAACCCATTTGCCGTGACATTGTGTATTGCATTGCCGTAACCCAGATTTGAACCGGGGTTGCCGTAATCTCAACACAGAGGTCCTCAACTCTTACCCTACGAGGTTCAGTCTGCTGGTTTTCTGTTCTACCTGATAATTGAATTGCACACACCTGGTGTCCCAGGTCTAAATCAGTCCCTGATTAGAGGGGAACAATAAAAAAAAAATGCAATGGGAACTGGCTTCGAGGTCCAGAGTCGAGTTTGAGGGCACTACCAGGTCACAGCAAGCTACCAGGTGATGTGGGAGGCCCCTTGGAGTGGAAAGTAAGAAGGTCAGCACTCTCCCTGTCCACATTATTGTAATGAACGCCTGAGTAACCCAATATAAACACAAAAACCCTACCTGTAATCTAACTAGCATCAAACTGTACCATTAGCTAAACTGACCAACTACCCGACTTTGGCGTTTAGCCACCTCATCCACGTGACTGTAACCAGGTTTCCAACCAACCTTTTTAAATGCGAGTAAAGGAAAAAATGTCACGACAGGCCTGATGGAAACTTTCCAAATGTCGATAAAACTAAATACGCTAGACAAGGTGGGATGTTTTTTGTGTCTGTAAAATGTATAATGCGAGAAATGTCGGAAACGCTTTCATGCGCAAATATTGATATAATCACCATCATATCAAAGTTAACTTGGAGTCACGCGATGACATGTTGTGGGGTCCTCTTGGGAAAGCATTCAGTTTATTAGGCTACAGATGAAATAAGTTATGATGAACTTCACGGGGTTGTGAGGTGCAAGTTGATGAGCTTGATGCTCCTTTCCAATAAATATCTACGGTCTTATTCTGGTGACATGATGATCGATGCTTGGCTGCTGTTCGAACAAATAAAAAAATAATCTCATGTGGGCTATACCCGCATTGTATTTGCGAGCTGTTGGCTAGAGTGCACGTGCAAATACAAGAATGTGTTAGTATAATAGTCTATATATCAGCTTTTTTTGTGTGACAAAACCATCAGTTGAGTTGAAAATGCGATGGAAATCCATTTTAATTTAACCGGCAAAGTTATTTTTATGTGCACTACCTCAACACACACACACTTTTATCAGCAACAAGTCAGTTTGATGAAAACACATCTGGTGGGAAAATTTGCATATTGTTTTTATGCGGATTTTAGAATATTCGCTTGAAAATCTGTTGCCAATTGGATGAAAACCTAGCTAGTGACGGCATGTGTGAGTATCCCGATAGCTCAGTCCGGCTTTAAAACGTACTCTTGAAAGTAATTTTCAAACTGGGCAGTGCATCATCAGTTCCTCTTGTCATGTTAGTAGTCATTGCAGACCTTAGAGAGATATTTATAATGTGTCAGAAATGTCCAGATCAACTAGCCCATGTCAGCTAACGTGTTTTTAGTCAATCAAATATCACATGAATACACATTAGACATGGCAAAATGTATAGAATTGCAAGAACATTTGCTTTAAAACTGCAACATTTTCTTTACACCCCATGATAAAATGTGTAGAATTGCAGGAAATAATCTTTAAACCTGCAAAATTCTCTCCACCAACAAGTTTGTGACATGAACAGTGCTTGTCCCCATAGAAATAGATGTTTTGCGTACTCGCGCGTGCTGGGGGGCGTGGGATGTTCCCGAATGCTGGAGGGGGGGCCCCCCGAGTAAAACAATTTGGGGAACCCCTGCCATACCTCATCATAAGGGGGCTATAAACGACAAACCAAAATCTAAAACTGAACCCTAACAAATTCTGAAATGAAATAGTTTTGCAGGTCAGGAGTGTCCGTTTAGCCTTTTTTTTTCATCATAAGAACGAATAAGAGGATGGAGCACCCCTTTTAGCCGGTTCCTCTCTAGGTTTCCTCCTTCTAGGGAGTTGTTCCAGGTCACTGTGCTTCTGCTTAGCTTGGTCTTTGTGGTCTAGGCCGGGAAACTATAAAGCACTTTGGGACAACTGCTGATGTAAAAAGTGCTTTATAAAATAAATGTGATTGATAAGCAGAGATTAGAGTATTGTAGTAGAGTGCCAGAGTCCAGTGGCACCATAATATACTCCAGTGGCACCATAATATACTCCAGTGGCACTATAATATACTCCAGTGGCACCATAATATACTCCAGTGGCACCATAATATACTCCAGTGGCACCATAATATACTCCAGTGGCACCATAATATACTCCAGTGGCACCATAATATACTCCGGGCCCTTATTACTCAGTGGCACCATAAATACTCCAGTGGCACACCATAATCTACTCCAGTGGCAGCCATAATAATTACTCCGTGGCACCATAATAGACTCCAGTGGCACTATCCTATACTCCAGTGGCAACATAATATACTCCAGTGGGCCCATAAATACCTCCAGTGGCACCATAATATACTCAGTGGCACACCATATAAGTCTCCAGTGGCACATAATATACTCCAGTGGCACCATAATATACTCCAGTGGCACTATAATATACTCCAGTGGCACCATAATGTACAGAGTATTGTTAGCTACTAGCTACTTACTCAAAAAGAGCCCTTATGCCATGACATTGTGAATCGCAATGCCATGACCCGGATACAAACCGGGGTTGCTGCGTCCACAACGCAGAGAACTAACCACGATACGATCACAGCGAGCTACCAGGGCCGTGTGTAGGGCGCGGGAAAGACAAGCTGGCTAAATGCCAAAGTTGACTAGTTAGTGAGAGACCGTGAAGTACAGTGCCGGAGTATGGTATGTAGAGTTCTCACCAGTGTAGAGTATGGTGCCAAAGTATCCTTGAAACAGGAACATGACCGCTCCTGGACAGTGGTTAGCGTCCATGAGAGTGACGGTCAACCTCTCCTTTCCTATATCATCCAGAGGCAACATGTTGGGTTCCCCCACCTCCAGAGGATGGATCCATCGCTCTCTGACCTGAACACATGGAAAAGAGGAGAGGAGGCCTTATCATAAACTGAAGTATAGAACACCTAAAAGCGATTCAGCACTTTGCAAATAAAAAGGAGATGCTATGGTGTATACAGCCATTCATATTTCAATAGCTAGCTCAATAATTGGTAATGGCACGCAAAAATAGTTTAAACAATTATCCCATATCTACATTCCTCATGTTGCCTTGTGTAGAATATAATTGATACTTTGTCTTTCTCACCTGTAGTTTAAGTTTGAGCAGTGTCGCAGAGACTGGTGAGCAGTAGATGGGTCTGTTGGACCAGGTCGAGGTCAGGCCCACAGTATGGTCACTGTGCATATGGGACAGGAAGAACAGGCGGACATGCTGACACTTCCTAACCTGCCAGAAGTCCACAGCCAGCGGAGTATGGGGGATGAGTTTTCCATTCATTACCACAGCTCTGGAGTATCCTCCTGAGAAAAAGCCATGGTTAGCCATTCAAACTACTATAAAACAGCTATTTGGCATATAACAAACATTGATATATATATATATATATATATATTCGCTAGTGTTGCTATGAAATATGTAAATGATGTGTTAATTGTATGGATAAAGGCAACATTGATGTGCCATCTTCATTGACCTGTCAAAGGACTTCGATAATGTTGATCATCCACTGCTAATTCAGGGGCTTTCCTCAATTGGCCTAGACCAGACTGCATGTAAGACCACACCTGGTCTCAGGGATGGCTAATTGGAAATTGCTTCGGTCTCTATTGAGTTAGATAAATCTGCTTTTAGTTGTTAAGGGTTCTTAAATGTGAAGTTTTGGTAGGGCAATTCAGAAAGCTGATTGAGGACCTTATTACTGATGAATGTGTGTTCATTTATGACCATGTTTTCTTTCTGGTTGCAAACGAGGGCATTGCGTTCATCCACCTCTGGCCTGCTGGCCCCCCTACCTCTGCGGAAGCACAGTTCCCGCTCAGCCCAGTCAAAACTGTTCGCTGCTCTGGCACCCCAATGGTGGAACAAGCTCCCTCACGACGCCAGGACAGCGGAGTCACTCACCACCTTCCGGAGACACTTGAAACCCCACCTCTTTAAGGAATACCTGGGATAGGATAAAGTAATCCTTCTACCCCCTTACCCCCCCTAAAAAAAAAAAATATTGTAAAGTGGTTATCCCACTGGCTATAAGGTGAATGCACCAATTTGTAAGTCGCTCTGGATAAGAGCGTCTGCTAAATGACATACATGTAAATATATAGTACTAGCTAGCTATGCAAACAGTATAGTTTGTCAATAAACTACACTGTTTGCATAGTAGGTGAATATATATTTCAAAATTAAATGAATTACAATGAGTGAAATATTACAAAGGCTTGGACAGCTAACAATGTGATAAATTGCGTGCACAGCCAAAGCAAAGAATACGTTCTCAGTGAAATGGCTGCGCTTGACGTCACTGCAGGCTTCAGTTAAAAAACACATTCTTACAATATGACGCATAGCCCTGGTAGCTCGCCGTGATCGTATAGTGGTTAGTACTCTGCGTTGTGGCCGCAGCAACCCCGGTTCGAATCCGGGTCACGGCATTGCGATACACAATGTCACGGCAAACGGGCTCTTTTTTTCCTAGATAACTATAGCCTGACTAAAAAAAAGGTGTGTTAGCTAAACTTAGTCAGTAACTAACCGGTTACTCAACCCTGCACCTTAGAGGTTGCTGCCCTATGTACATGGAACACTGGTCAATGTAATAATGTTTACATACTGTTGTACCCATTTCATTCATATATATATATATATATATATATATATATATATATACACACTGTATTCTAGTCAAGGCCATCCTATTCAACTATTGCTGTACATATACTATTCTATCCACGTATTCTTCAGATATACTATATATTCTAGCCACAAAACGTTACTGTCCATAATGATTATACATCCCATCACATACATACATACATACTCCGGACTCCGTCATTGTTCATCCTAATATTTGTACATTTCTAAATTTAATTGGTTGATTTGAACTGGCAAACACGAGCAAATTACACCGGTTCCTAAACATCCGTGAGTGAGCGTTTGAAGAAAAAAATAACCCGTTCAGCTAGCGTGTACACGTCACTGCGTGGCAGTGTGTGCACGTTTGAGTAACCCAAAATCCCCCTCATACACACGGCCCTGGTAGCTCGCCGTGATCGTATAGTGGTTAGTACTCTGCGTTGTGGCCGCAGCAACCCCGGTTCGAATCCGGGTCACGGCATTGCGAATTCACAATGTCACGGCATAAGGGCTCTTTTTTGATTTGCTAAATCAACTAGCAAACAAACAGAAATCTAACCCATCTAGACATTTAGCCCTTTTGGGCTTGGCTAACCAGCGAACGTTACACATACTGTTATACAAAGAACAAGACAAAAACGGTATCGCTTAAGCTACGTACGTTAGCTATCTAGTTAACAACACATGGACAAGTCAGGTGGGACAGCCAAACGAAACGAATAACGTTAGTTAGTTAGCCAACAGCTACCTGTGTATTTATTTAACTAGCAAAGTGTCGAAAGGGCTACTGGTAGATAGCTACATACAGCTAAATCAAGACAACTAACGTTAGCTATAGCAAGCAGCTGAACGCTGCATTGCAATTCTGCTATGTGTGTTGTATTTTCCCATATATTTAGCAACACGCAGAGTAAAAACTTCGACTCACAGGACTGATGTTAATTTCAATTCCAAAGGTTCTGCCACATTGTTGTGAATCTGTTCCTGACTGCCACGTGACAACACCGCGCCCCCTTTAGAAAAAAAGAGCGGTAAGGTTCTTCTTCTTCTTCTTCTACTTCTTCTTTGGTAGCAAGGCGTTTACACATTTTGTTTGTGCATGCCGCCTCCTTCTGTGCGGTAGTGTGTGTTCGATCACATTACATTTTGTGATACAAAAATAAAAAAGAAAGGGGAAAGGAAAGAATTGCACCACCAACTAGCATCTATAGATCACTATTACATACCACCAACTAACATCTATAGATCGCTATTACATACCACCAACTAACATCTATACACCACTATTACATACCACCAACTAACATCTATAGATCGCTATTACATACCACCAACTAACATCTATAGATCACTATTACATACCACCAACTAACATCTATAGATTGCTATTACATACCACCAACTAACATCTATATACCACTATTACATATCACCAACTAACATCTATATACCACTATTACATACCACCAACTAACATCTATACCACTATTACATACCACCAACTAACATCTATATACCATTATTACATACCATCAACTAATATCTATATACCACTATTACATACCACCAACTAACATCTATATACCACTATTACATATGACCAACTAACATCTATACACCACTATTACATACCACCAACTAACATATATACAGTATACCACTATTACATACCACCAACTAACATCTATACCACTATTACATATCACCAACTAACATCTATATACCACTATTACATATCACCAACTAACATCTATATACCACTATTACATACCACCAACTAACATCTATATACCACTATTACATGCCATATTTCACAAAAATAGAAATCACCACCCCATTCCACTACCTTGACCCTAACTGATCCTACACCACGCTGACGGCCTGGGAGGACGGGACTCTTTCATTCAACACACCTTGTAACTCTTCTGCAGGAAAACCTCGTACACCCAAGTACTTCTCCGCAGCTGCCACCAAAACATCTATTTTCTGTGATTTACGTTCAATTTCTGCGGTACAGTTGATAACCATGGCAATGAATGCTAAGAATCCAAACTTACCGAAGCACAAATTCGTATCACTCTGTATTGGCCTAGGCCTACTACTCAACCTTGACCCATTATCCTCTTCTCTCTTCACTCCCTCAGCATAAGACATATTTTGTCCTACTCTGACCTTGGCAACCTCAACCTGTCTCTCTCACACCAGACACTTCTGATCCCCAGCAACATGGGCACCCCCACAATTGACACACACAGTTTTTTCCTCCGATACATTTTTACATTTACATTTTAGTCATTTAGCAGACACTCTTATCCAGAGCGACTTACAGTCAGTGAGTGCATACATAATTTTTATTTTATTTTATTTTGCATACTGGCCCCCCGTGGGAATCGAACCCACAACCCTGGCGTTGAGCTACATCCCTGCCGGCCATTCCCTCCCCTACCCTAGACGACGCTGGGCCAATTGTGCGCCGCCCTATGGGTCTCCCGTTCACGGCCGGCCCACGACAGAGCCTGGATTCAAACCAGGATCTAGTGGCACAGCTAGCACTGCAATGCAGTGCCTTAGACCACTGCGCCACTCGGGAGAAAACTACACATTCCTTTGTCCCATGCCCTCCTGCACACTTCTCACATCTTGGAATCTCCCTCCTACACACTGCTGCAACATGACCATAAGCTTGGCATCTGAAACACCTTAGTGGGTTCTGCACAAAAGCGCTCACTGGATAAGTGACATATCCTAACATGACTTTATCACGTAAAGACTCTGCTTCAAAACTCAAAAGGACAGGCAATGTCTTCTCAGGTTCACCACGCTCGCCACCGGGTCTGCGTCGCAACAAATGGCGGGAGTCACAGACACAGGGAATTTTCCATTTCAGTTGCTCCACCTCAACACTTAACGCCACCCCAGTATCACTCCTTTCAAAGGTGCCCTGCTCCGGAGAGCAAAGCAAGTCAAAGATCTCATCCCTAGTCGCGTGACACGAAGCGCCCGCTCCCTCTGGATAGAAGAAATACAGATAATCATCACAAGTCCACTTCCAGCTACCTTCACCCATTTAACAGTATACAACTTATTTTCTACCCAGCCTGAGACTACATATGGATCAGCCAAAAGTCAGGGATTCACTTTCTCCAAAAAATGTCACTCCCACTGGGTCCGAATCATCATTTGCATGACCATCGGGGCGAGTCGTTTGCATGACCATCGGGGCGAGTCGTTTGCATGACCATCGGGGCGAGTCGTTTGCATGACCATCGGGGCGAGTCATTTGCATGACCATCGGGTCGAGTCGTTTGCATGACCATCGGGGCGAGTCGTTTGCATGACCATCGGGGCGAGTCGTTTGCATGACCATCGGGGCGAGTCGTTTGCATGACCATCGGGGCGAGTCATTCGCATGACCATCGGAGCGAGTCATTTGCATGACCATTGGGGCGAGTCTCAGACTCGGAGGTCCTCACCATGCCTGCCACAACAGGTCATTCATCCTCACTCTCGTCAGGTTTAATTTCTGATCCATCGGAAACAGCTGAATATGATTTATATTTGGCGCCATTCTTCCAAAACACAAATCTTCCCACTACACTCGGCTCTTCTCCTTCTTCCTCGCTGTCCATAACCACATCTATCTGTTCACCACGCTCTTGAAGTAACCACATCTATCTGTTCACCACGCTCTTGAAGTAACCACGTCTATCTGTTCACCATGCTCTTGCCACGCCTTCATCCACTGTACTGCTTGCAGACCACGCAATGATGGCCTTCCTCCAAAACCCAACTTCTGTTCCTTAGCTCAATTCCCAAGTCTGGCTATCTCTGGTCTCTCCATGCGTCCCCAAACAAAATGCCAGCGGTAAGGACCAATGCTCAAAACAAGTGGCTTTTACATCTGCTACGTTAGGTTACTAAACAAGGGTATTTTACGCCTGCTACGTTAGGTTACTAAACAAGTGGCTTTTACGCCTGCTACGTTAGGTTACTAAACAAGTGGCTTTTACGCCTGTTACGTTAGGTTACTAAACAAGTGGCTTTTACGCCTGCTACGTTAGGTTACTAAACAAGTGTCTTTTACGCCTGCTACGTTAGGTTACTAAACAAGTGTCTTTTACGCCTGCCACGTTAGGTTACTAAACAAGTGGCTTTTACGTCTGCTACGTTAGGTTACTAAACAAGTGTATTTTACGCCTGCTACGTTAGGTTACTAAACAAGTGTCTTTTACGCCTGCTACGTTAGGTTACTAAACAAGTGGCTTTTACGTCTGCTACGTTAGGTTACTAAACAAGTGTCTTTTACGCCTGCCACGTAAGGTTACTAAACAAGTGGCTTTTACGCCTGATACGTTAGTGTCACATTCGTTGAGTACAGGATTGGACCAAGGTGCAGCGTGGAATGCATACATGTTTATTCACTAAGTTAACACACAACAAAACAACAAAAGCAACGTAACTGAAGCTCACAATGGCTACACACAAACAAGCCAACAAGAGTCAAGATCACACAACTAAGGTAGGCAAAATGGCTGCCTAAGTATGATCCCCAATCAGTTGACAACAATCGACAACTGCCTCTGATTGGGAACCACACCCGGCCAACATAGATCTACACATACTAGATCATACAGAGCCAGATCAGTCCGCACCACCGGGGTCCAGTTCAGCTCCGGTCAGCGGCTCCACTCCAGAACCAGACGTCAACCCCTCTCCAGGGTCGAGGCCTCCCACACCAGGGTCCAGACAGGGCTTGGTGCATCGCGGGGGGATTGCCGGTCCAGACCCAGATGTGGGCCGACAGAGCGGACTACTCTGGCACTGGAGTGGAGCCGCTGACCGAAGCTGAACTGGACCCCGGTGGAGCGTACTGCTCTGGCTCTGGACTGGAGCAGCTGACCGGAGCTGGACTGGGCCCCGGTGGAGCGGACTGCTCTGGCACTGGAGTGGAGCAGCTGCCTTCTGTTGCCTGGCCAGCTCCTCTCTCCGTGCATCCACTAATTCCTTCTCCCTACGGGCCTCCTGCAGCGCCTCCTTTTGAAGGGAGCTCTCCTGCCCTATCCTCGCTATCAGCCCCCGTAATGTGGTGGCCTCCTCTCTCAAACTGCTGATCCGCAGGTCTTGGAGGACCTCTAAAATAGCGGCCTCCTCCTCTACAGTCAGCCCTTACACGGCCTCCTGCTGGATCGTCGACCACCCCGTGTGCCCCCCCAAAACATTTTCTTGGGGTTGCCTCTCGGGTCTCCTTCGTCGTTTCGCATTTTGGAGTCGCCGTATTTTCTCCCTTCGTTGCCTCTGTTTGCTCCCAAGGAAGGTGATCCATACCATCCTGGATCTCTTCCCACGTCCATGATCCTTTTCCTTCCAGTATCTCTTCCCACGTCCATGATCATTTTCCTTCCAGTATCTCTTCCCAAGTCCATGATCCTTTTCCTTCCAGTAGCTCTTCCCACGTCCATGATCCTTTTCCTTCCAGTATCTCTTCCCACGTCCATGATCCTTTTCCTTCCAGTATCTCTTCCCACGTCCATGTTCCTTTTCCTTCCAGTATCTCTTCCCACGTCCATGATCCTTTTCCTTCCAGTATCTCTTCCCACGTCCATGATCCTTTTCCTTCCAGTATCTCTTCCCACGTCCATGATCCTTTTCCTTCCAGTATCTCTTCCCACGTCCAGGTTTCTTGCTTTTCCTGGCCACGCTGCTTGGTCCGTTGGTGGTGGGATCTTCTGTCACGTTCGTTGAGTACAGGATTGGACCAAGGTGCAGCGTGGAATGCATACATGTTTATTCACTAAGTTAACACACGACAAAACAACAAAAGCAACGTAACGTGAAGCTCACAATGGCTACACACAAACAAGCCAACAAGAGTCAAGATCACACAACTAAGGTAGGCAAAATGGCTGCCTAAGTATGATCCCCAATCAGAGACAACGATCGACAACTGCCTCTAATTGGGAACCACACCCGGCCAACATAGATCTACACATAATAGATCATACACATAGATATACACATAGATATACACATAGATATACACATAGATATACACATAGAAACTCACACCCTGACCAAACCAATGAGAAACAACAGGCATTTACAGGTCAGGGCGTGACAGTTAGGTTACTAAACAAGTGTCTTTTACGCCTGCTACGTTAGTTTACTAAACTAGTGTATTTTACGCCTGCTACGTTAAGTTACTAAACAAGTGTCTTTTACGCCTGCTACGTTAGGTTACTAAACAAGTGTCTTTTACGCCTGCTACGTTAGGTTACTAAACAAGTGTCTTTTACGGCCTGCTACGTTAGGTTACTAAACAAGTGGCTTTTACGCCTGCTACGTTAGGTTACTAAACAAGTGTCTTTTACGCCTGCTACGTTAGGTTACTAAACAAGTGTCTTTTACGCCTGCTACGTTAGGTTACTAAACAAGTGTCTTTTACGCCTGCTACGTTAGGTTACTAAACAAGTGTCTTTTACGCCTGCTACGTTAGGTTACTAAAACAAGTGTCTTTTACGCCTGCTACGTTAGGTTACTAAACAAGTGTCTTTTACGCCTGCAACGTTAGGTTACTAAACAAGTGTCTTTTACGCCTGCAACGTTAGGTTACTAAACAAGTGTCTTTTACGCCTGCAACGTTAGGTTACTAAACAAGTGTCTTCTGCTACCTGACACGTGACTTCCGTCTCGCTTCCGCATTGTCTCCGTGCTGCTGTGCTGTTTGTTGCTACTTGGCTACCTGCCAAACTATTCACGTTTTACTTTTAATAAACGTTTAATCAATCTCTGTGTTCAACAAATTTACCAACTTTTTAGTTTTGTCCTCACTCATCTTTTTTCGTTAAACTTTTTCACCCCGGACGTTTTATCCCGAGACAGAAGAGTCATTTTCCTGTGCGTTTTAGCTGCCAATTTTACTTTATTTTCCATTTTTCCATCGCAACTTTTTTCCCTTATTCAACTTTTTCACTCCGGACGCTTTATCTGGACATGGTTCGTCAACATCTTCAACAGCCAAAGCTAAGTAGTAACATTAACATGATGTCTTCTAATTGCAGTTGCTGTACTCATAATATACAGGAGAACGATCGCCTTACGGCGAGAATAGCTGTGCTACAAGCCCAGCTTCAGACGCAATCGTTAGGCAAGGGTGATTTCAGTGTAGGAAAGGAAGAAAACAGCGTCTGTGCCACCAGTAAGTACAGACAGTAACGTTAGTATAAATCCCCCCCGCACAGTCCCCGCAGCCGGACAACTTTCTCATGGCTTCTGGAGGGAAATACTGTTGGAATGCTCAACCGGTGTCGCTCATTCAGCCGACAGAAACCTTCAACCGGTTTTCCCCATTATGTAGCGAGTCGGAGTCTGAGTCTGAGTTTTCTCTTGTCTCTACTCCTCCCGTTACGGGGTCTGAGACGCCGAAGGCTCCCACCATTAGCTCTGACAAATTGAAAACCCTAGTCATTGGCGACTCCATTACCCGCAGTATTAGACTTAAAACGAATCACCCAGCGATCATACACTGTTTACCAGGGGGCAGGGCTACCGACGTTAAGGCTAATCTAAAGATGGTGCTGGCTAAAGCTAAAACTGGCGAGTGTAGAGAGTATAGAGATATTGTTATCCACGTCGGCACCAACGATGTTAGGATGAAACAGTCAGAGGTCACCAAGTGCAACATAGCTTCAGTGTGTAAATTAGCTAGAAAGATGTGTCGGCATCGAGTAATTGTCTCTGGCCCCCTCCCAGTTAGGGGAAGTGACGAGCTCTACAGCAGAGTCTCAGCACTCAATCGCTGGTTGAAAACTGTTTTCTGCCCCTCCCAAAAGATAACATTTGTGGATAATTGGCCCTCTTTCTGGGACTCACCCACAAACAGGACCAAGCCTGACCTGCTGAGGAGTGACGGACTCCATCCTAGCTGGAGGGGTGCTCTCCTCTTATCTACCAACATAGATAGGGCTCTAACTCCTCTAGCCCCACAGTGAAATAGGGTGCAGGCCAGGCAGCAGGCTGTTAGCCAACCTGCCAGCTTAGTGGAGTCTGCCAATAGCATAGTCAGTGTAGTCAGCTCAGCCATACCCATTGAGACTGTGTCTGTGCCTCGACCTAGGTTGGGCAAAACTAAACATGGCGGTGTCGCCTTAGCGGAAATCGGCAATCTTAATAGGTACTAATGTAGACCTCCTCCAGTCCATGACTATCATATC
>LR778276.1:43785012-43800012 GCA_902810595.1 Coregonus sp. 'balchen'
CCTATACTCACTCCCTATACTCACTACCCTATACTCACTCCCCTATACTCACTCCCCTATACTCACTCCCCTATACTCACTACCCTATACTCACTCCCCTATACTCACTCCCCTATACTCACTCCCCTATACTCACTCCCCTATACTCACTCCCCTATACTCACTCCCCTATACTCACTCCCCTATACTCACTCCCCTATACTCACTCCCCATACTCACTCCCCTATACTCACTCCCCTATACTCACTCCCAGGATGCGTATCAAAGTAGTGTATTGGAGGTAAACACCGTGTCAATGAATAAGGCTGATGAAACAGATCCGAAAGTTTAGCTTAAAATGGTGAGAAACTATTTTTCCTTCACATTTTAGGCGCAGCAATGTGCACACGTCAATTCAAAAACCTTTCTCAGTTAAATGTTAACTATGTAGTTACAAAGTAGCCTATGCCTACCTGGCAGAATGATATCATCGTTATTTGCATCAATCCAGTGGCCATTTGTTTTGCAAACTCCATCTCATGTGCTACAGAAACACCTAACCAAACAACAGTGCTATGTGCCTGGGCACTTGAATTAAAGGGTAACTACACTCAAAAATCTAAATATCTTAGATTTTTCCCAGACCTCTAAAGTGGTCTCCTGGTGTGGTTTAAGCATTGTTATGCACAAAGGGCCCAATTCAGACGTACAAAAGTATGCCTTTCTTATTCAAGCCTTTCCTGCAAGCCTTTTCTACGCACTTCTCAGTAGTTGGTATTCAGACTTATCTTTATTCAGTCGTGTAACACGCTCTGCAGGTGTGGCTACCTTGGACGCTCTGAATACATTTAGTTCAACCGCTGAAAATCCTCCGATTTGCTGGCCAACAGATTTTCTCGTGGAGTTTTTATTCAATTGTGTTTTCAGTATATTTATCTTAAGCCATCCTTTTAAATACATTGTACCTTTAATTAGAATTCTGTCGACAGACTCGATAGAATACATTGAGAGAACGGGGTCAGAATATAGGGATCAATGAAAGAAAGCCATCTATGCATATTCATCTATGTATCCGCACCAACTGGTAGATTTAAACATACTCTGATTTCGTAGATTATTTAGGAAAAAATATAAAAATTATCCAAAAAAATCGCAGAACCCCCAAATATCTTCCAGTGGCTATGTCTGTAGACACACCTCCGCCACACCTTCATTTATTCGATCTCCGCCAACGTATAACAGGTGAATAGCATGCTATTCTCATGCTTAAGTTCAAGGTCAGAATACGCATAGAGAGAACAGTGTGTTAAAAGGGAATTACTTTCCATTTAGGCGAGCTTAACTCCGGTTAAAATCGGGCCCTTAGAACATCCAATTTAGTATTTTTTTCTATTAAAGAACTGTGACTTTGAGAGCAAAAACCTGAAAGAAATGGGAAAAATCAGAAATCTATCAATTTCTGTCAATTTTCTGGCTCAGTTGACAGCCTCATTTATCTATTTCAATAGTAGGCCTACTATTAGCCTACTTGCACAGTACAGCTTAGGTTGGCCTGACTGTGAAAAACTAATATGGGATTTATCATTTTAGGTCATTCGGTGTATGTAACTGTTTGTCATAGAATGTTTCACACAGGCGCCTTTCCTTCGCTGAGCGGGCCGTCTGGGAAATTTTTGCAAAATTAGAGTATTCCCACTTATCCAGGCCCACTGGTAATATGTGAAAAACCTGTGTTCCACCGCGCATTCATGATTTGCTTGCCTGGTTACCCAAAGTCCTTGCTCCGGCCAAACGCTACGCAACGCCCACGGACGTTAGTTTCTTCTATTAAGATAAGCAGCGGAAAATGTTTAGTTTTAATGTCCGGCAAAAAATGTGCAGTGATTCATTGAATAATGATGATATGGAATGAATCTATATAAATAATAGGAGAACAATACAGGAGGAGCCTCTCACGAGGGAAAATAAGTTATATAATGAAATTATGACTCCATCGGGTTGTGTTAAATGCGGGAGACACTTTTCGGTTGAATGCATTCAGTTTTGCAACTGAATAGGTAGCCCCTTTCCCTTTCCCTAATGTTATGATACATATGTCCAATAACGCAAATCGTCCACTAGATGGAGATATAAGAAAGGAAAATTTGTCATAATGGTGTTATAGTTTTTCAAAATTGCTTAAGCACAATTTTTAAAACAGGGCCCGGTTTTTAAAACCCCTTCACACAAGTAGCACAACACTACACCAAAGTAGCACAACACCTCAGATCATTTGCAAAATGTAACACTTTTGTCAAAACTTATACAATGTCTTATAAAAACCTTATTTTGTTGTCATAACATAAACCCAACCATCATATGGTCTGATTCTGTTTGAATCAGTTAAACACTCCTGTGCTCAACCTAAAGCACTTTTAGCATTTACACAGAGAAAGTGTAAAAATAAATTCACCAACACCACATGACACCAATTGTGCAGACTAATGAAAATATTTATTTATTTTTATGTACTCAAGTCAGTCAATACTGAACATTTTCCAGTTTTCATACAGTATTACTGAACGTACCATTGTACTGTAAGCTTACAGTAATACTGTAACATAAATTACATATCCAGTTCAGTACCGGATAAAAAAGAAAAATAACCTAAACATCTCTCCGCCTAGTTGGATCTGGCCACAGGGCCTCGTCAACATCACAGGCTATATTTTCATTTGCAAGGCAACGTGGGAAGAATCTTTTGGCGTGACGAATCCACCCTTGTATGGATGCTGCTTCAATTTGATCACATGCTTCCACCATAGCTTGAATGAGGGCCATCTGGACATAGGGCCGGAGATCATAAACCTTCCACCGCCATGCTGAGAAGAACTCCTCGATGGGGTTTAGGAAGGGGGAGTATGGTGGAAGGTTGTTGATTAAACCAGTTTTGGACCAGAGCAGAACGATGGAAAGCTACATTGTCCCAGACGACAATGTATTGCATCTGGTCCCTTTGGTTTGCTGCTGTGATAATATTTTATAATCTGTCTACAAATGTAAGAATGAGGTCAGTGTTGTAAAGACCCAAGTTGGCATGGCGGTGGAGGACCCCATTCTGTGTAATGGCAGCACAAAGGGTAATGTTACCCCCACGTTGACCTGGTACATTGACAATAGCCCTGTGGCCAATGATGTTTCTTCCCCTTCTCACTGTTGTCAGGTTAAATCCAGCCTCATCAATGTATATAAACTCATGCGGGACTTCCTCCTCATCCATTTGCAAAACTCTCTGAAATACAGCAAAAGATCACATTGTGTAGATCAATTTACTGTAGGTCTGCTATACAGTAAATTACATGTACAGTAAAAAGGTTATGTGTGCAGTACACAATACTACAGTCAGTGAACAAAACGTACCACCACATATTCACGCCGCAGGCCTTTCACCCTGTCTGAATTTCTTTCAAATGGCACTTTATACAGTTGTTTCATCAGAACTTGATGTTTTTTAAGGATACGGGCTATTGTTGACAGATAGACATGTTGGACACGAAAATTCAGTGATCATTGACAATATGGGCTTGAATTTCTCTAAGTCTGATTACATTATTGGCCAAAACTAGGTTTATGATCTCTCTCTCTCTTGCTCCTGTCTGAATATAGGGCCCCTCCCTCCTTGGTGTCCTCGACGTTCAATCCTATGTTGGCCAAACAAAATACATGTAGCTTACTGTAAAATTATACAGGAATAGATACCAAAACTGTTGATATAATACATGCAGTAAGCTATGGATTTTCTATTGACAGAAGATACGTTTCTCACCTGTGCTCTTGACGAAATGTCCAAACTATTGATGCCACCGTGTACCTGCTTAGGTTAGGCTGTACTCTCAGTCCAGCCTCCCTCAGTGTTAGTCCGTGGTTTATTACATGGTCCACAATTGTAGCACGAATTTCGTTACACATATTTGGTTGTCTTCTTCTTTGTGCATGTCCTACCCCTCCTATAGGTCTTCCTCTCCCTCTCCCTCTCCCTCTCCCTCCCCCTCTCCCTCTCCCTCTCCCTCCCCCTCTCCCTCCCTCTCCCCTCCCCCTCTCCCGCTCCCTCTCCCTCCCCCTCCCCCTCTCCCTCCACCCCCCTCCCCCCCCTCCTCCCTCTCTCCCTCTCCCTCTCCCTCTCCCTCTCCCTCTCCCTCTCCCTCTCCCTCTCCCTCCCCCTCCCCCTCTCCCTCCCCCTCCCCCTCCCCCTCTCCCTCTCCCTCCCCCTCTCCCTCTCCCTCTCCCTCTCCCTCCCCCTCCCCCTCCCCCTCTCCCTCTCCCTCTGACACTGTCCATTTTTTTGAAGACAGGTGAACTTACCTGTTGCCTTTCTATAGTGCTTAAACCTGATTGGTGTGTCTACAATTAAGCACCAGTGTGTGTGCACACCTGGTGGCTGTGTTTAACCAATTGGTTTATGGGTGTGTTCATTTGAAAGCTTCTGCTTTGAAATTGCAAGGAAATGACATCATGATACATTTCTGTGTCAAATGCAGACACTGTGTGTAATGTTTTGCAAAAAGTGTGAAGCTGACAATGTGCTTGCAGTTGTGCAAATCTAGGCCGGTGTTTTGCTCCTTGAGTGTAAGGTTTTGCTAATTGTGGGAAAGTTTTAATTTTAGTGTGTAAGCAATTGTCTTCTCTTGAGAGCCAGGTCTGCCTACGGCGGCCTTTCTCAATAGCAAGGCTATGCTCACTGAGTCTGTACATAGTCAAAGCTTTCCTTAAATTCGTGTCAGTCACAGTGGTCAGGTATTCTGCCACTGTGTACTCTCTGTTTAGAGCCAAATAGCATTCTAGTTTGCTATGTTTTTTTGTTAATTATTTCCAATGTGTCAAGTAATTCTCCTTTTGTTTTTCTCATGATTTGGTTGGGTCTAATTGTGTTGCTGTCCTGGGGCTCTGTGGGGTCTGTTTGTGTTTGTGAACAGAGCCCCAGGACCAGCTTGCTTAGGGGACTCTTCTCCAGGTTCATCTCTCTGTAGGTGATGGCTTTGTTATGGAAGGTTTGGGAATCGCTTCCTTTTAGGTGTTTGTAGAATTGAACAGCTCCTTTCTGGATTTGGATAATTAGCGGGTATCGTCCTAATTCTGCTCTGCATTAATTATTTGGTGTTTTACGTTGTACACAGGGGATGTTTTTGCAGAATTCTGCATGCAGAGTCTCAATTTGGTGTTTGTCCCATTTTGTCAATTCTTGGTTGGTGAGCAGACCCACTCACAACCATATAGGGCAATGGGTTCTATAACTGATTCAAGTATTTTTAGACAGATCCTAATTGGGATGTCAAATTACATGTTATATTTGATGGCGAAGAAGTCCCTTCTTGCCTTGTCTCTCAGATCGTTCACAGCGTTCACTCTCTCTCTCTCCTGCTCTCTCTCTCTCTCTCCTGCTCTCTCCTGCTCTCTCTCTCTCTCTCTCTCTCTCTCTCTCTCTCTCTCTCTCTCTCTCTCTCTCTCTCTCTCTCTCTCTCTCTCTCTCTCTCTCTCTCTCTCTCTCACTCTCACTCTCACTCTCACTCTCACTCTCACTCTCACTCACACACACACACTCACAACATGTTCTGGACCCATACATATACTAAGGAGAACATAAATCATACTATGCTTTAGTAATTATTAAGAAGCATAATATTCATAGTGACAACCAAATGCTCTGCTCTCAGCCTAGTGAAGTGACCAAAATATGACACTGGTCAGGGCCTGGTTTCCCAAAAGCATCTTAAAGGGATACTTTGGGGTTTTGGCAGTGAGACCCTTTATCTATTTATGTCTCCTGAGTGGCGCAGTGGTCTAAGGCACTGCATCGCAGTGCTAACTGTGCCACTAGAGATCCTGGTTCGAATCCAGGCTCTGTCGCAGCCGGCCGCGACCGGGAGACTCATGGGCGGCGCACAATTGGCCCAGCGTCGTCCAGGGTAGGGGAGGGAATGGCCGGCAGGGATGTAGCTCAGTTGATAGAGCATGGCGTTTGCAACGCCAGGGTTGTGGGTTCGATTCCCACGGGGGGCCAGTATAAAAAAATATGTATTCACTAACTGTAAGTCGCTCTGGATAAGAGCGTCTGCTAAATGACTAAAATTTAAAAAATTTAAATCTACTTCCCCAGAGTCAGATTAACTTGTGGATACCATTTTTATGTCTCTGAGTGCGGTTTGAAGGAAGTTGCTAACTAGCGCTAGCGCAATTGCTAACTAGCATTGTCTTGCAAAATTACTTCTAACTTACTTAATACTGGACACAGTATGAAGGAAGTTCATAGTTAGAACCTTGGTAGGAGCTAAGTCCTCGTTAAGTTCATTGTTAGAACCTTTTGTAGGAGCATTGTTAAATCTATGAGCTGTTTCCCATAACCATCGTTATTAACATTGCACTTGATAACGCTCATAATCTACCTGCCTCAGACCAGTCGTAGATCAGCTAAGTGCGTCCGTCGTTAGATGCTTTTTTGCCCTTCTTCATCACCTTATACACAGATGATCTCCACTAGACATAGAATCACATGGTTTATCATCTCTCTGTGACCGCTGATAACTTCAGAACAAAGTTGACTGCAAGTACAAAGTTGCCAATGTATTTGCAATTGATACAAACAAGCGACTGAAATCATGCTTCATATGAAAATCGAAATGACATGCATTAAAATATAAATACACTAGGCTATAAGCCTATTTCAATCATATTGAAATACATTTCATGTTCAGTAAATTGAGTTATATTTTGCTACTTGTGGGCTACTGTCTGTAATTTGTCTCAATATATTTCATGATGTGTAGCCTAACATGTGCGCAACGATCTGTGATTTAGTGCATTTTTATTGGGTAACCATTAGAATACGCCACCTCAATATTTGCAGCCGTAGGTGATGATAGCTCTCTAAGAGCTGATCCGTCGTCAGTATTGTGAAATAACTATAATGTTAAGGTAAGGTTTGAATTGAGAAAGCTGATCTGAGAGCAGCACTGCCTTTCTTTTCATCCTATCAGTGACGCACTTTAGCGACCGTTCTCTCTGCGTGGTGTTTTGGGAATCCCATGTTACACCTTCGGCTTTTTGTAGGAAAGATTAATCGTTTAAACACTGCTAAGCCTAAGTTCCATTGCTATCGGGAAACCGGGGCCCTGATCTGTTTAATAAACCCATACATTCTAAGGACAACATAGATCACACTATGTTTTGGTCATCATTAAGATGTATAACATTCCAAGTGACAAACCTACTGCTTTGCTCAACCTAGATAAATATAGTATTTAATAGGTCTGATAAAAACATGTTCCAGCTGACCAGAACTAGACCCTGACTGCTGGGCCACATTCAGCAGGGAACAACGTCGTGGAATGTTCAGATATAAAATATATTGTTTAGAACAAACATGCTTCCCCTGACATTTCAAGTAAGTAATCACATTTATTTAATGTCATTTCTATCTGCAATGTTTCATAACGTTTGCCTACTGAACGTGCCCCAGGATACAAGTAATGTTGATGTGATCTTTCTGACCTCTGCCCTCAACAGCTGCCATGTGTCTCTGTGTAAACATTTAACAAAAGGAGTGGGCTTAGCCTTTTATGTTGACAAGATATTACATTTACATTTACATTTTAGTCATTTAGCAGACGCTCTTATCCAGAGCGACTTACAGGAGCAATTAGGGTTAAGTGCCTTGCTCAAGGGCACATTTACGTCATTTAGCAGACGCTCTTATCCAGAGCGACTCACCAATTGGTGCGTTCACCCTATAGCCAGTGGGATAACCACTTTACAAATTTTTTTTTTTTTGGGGGGGGGGGGGGGGGGTCGGACAGCTTTGTCACACTTTGATCATGTGTTCAATTAATTTGTCCTGCAGACATTCATATTCGCACTAAATATAATACATTTCAACCGGCATTTGAAATAATGGCAGAGTCATGTCTTAAGTGTAAAACAAACAATGACTCAATAATCCACCTTCTGGGAATGCAACAAAGTTCAGAAGTTTAGGGGCGGAGCTAGAAAGTTGGCTGAGTGATGCGGGCGCTGGAGATGGGGGGTGTGAGCAGGTGGGTCTGGGCAGGTGTGATGTCATTGATGTTTGTGTGCGTCTGTATGCTGTAGTTTGTATGTGTATGTTTTGTATTGTAAAAAATAAAAAAATAAAAAAATATATTGTGTTTGAACCGATAGTGCCCTGCGTTTCACATCCCTACTATGGTGCTGCCATGTTTTCACACTCAGAGTAGAAGAAGATTTGTTAAAGATAAACCAGACCTTGAAATATTGATGTTGCCCTGATTTAGTTTGGCACTGCCGTGAATAATTAATTGTTTTGGGGTACGTGGAAAATAAATATTTTCAACAGCCAACTCCCTTTATTGGAGAACAGGTTCACATGCTGCTTCGACTGTCATTCAATCTATCGTTATTTCACAGTGGTTCAGCCACTGAATTAAATGGAACAGTAATTACAGTAGGCGTTGTATTACTGTATCTCTATGGGTCCAATAACAAGACAAGAGGCTTGAAATGTTGACTGGAGGAGGGTGATCGTACAGTTGGTTGGCTGATCAGAGGAGGGTGATCGTACACTTGGTTGGCTGATCAGAGGGTGATCGTACACGTGGTTGGCTGATCAAAGGAGGGTGATCGTACACTTGATTGGCTGATCAGAGGAGGGTGATCGTACACTTGGTTGGCTGATCAGAGGGTGATCGTACACGTGGTTGGCTGATCAAAGGAGGGTGATCGTACACTTGATTGGCTGATCAGAGGAGGGTGATCGTACACTTGATTGGCTGATCAGAGGAGGGTGATCGTACACTTGGTTGGCTGATCAGAGGAGGGTGATCGTACACTTGGTGGCTGATTGCTGTGTAGTGTTGTGCTCTATTGGCCTTCCCCTATTTAGCAGCTGTGAATTAGCTTCTGTGAGTGTGTGTGTGAGTGTGTGTGTGTGTGTGTGTGTGTGTGTGTGTGTGTGTGTGTGTGTGTGTGTGTGTGTGTGTGTGTGTGGACGTGTTTAACTATACTTGTGGGAATCAGAGTGATTAACAGAATCAGTGGGGACCCTGCGGTTGGTAATTCAACCATGATCACTACAAGTTTAGATAGCTGGCCGCAAGACTGACTTACCAATCTAAAAAATGTTAGCTGACATGGACTAATTGAGTGACTGTCAGTGACTGACATAACAAGAGAAGATTGCACTGCATTGTGTATTCTACTATTCTAACTCTCAACAGTAAGTTGAGACCCCGACCCCCCCCCCCCCCTCCCCACACTCTTTGGAAACTGATCTGCGGGCCTACAAAAGTGGGGCTGCCAGTTGCTAATTGACTCAACAACCAAAAACACATACTTATGTTTAACTTTCTTAATGAACCAGAAAATCAATAGTTATTTCAGGTTATTTATCGAAGTTAGTTGGTGTTGTAGTATACCCCTCTGATCACTGTCTTTTTCTTGTTGTTTAGCAACTAAAACACAGAGACAAAGGTTATGATGGTGTGCAGGCCAGATGGCCATTGACTTTGACCTGACAGCACTACAGATCCATTGACTTTGACCTGACAGCACTACAGATCCATTGACTTTGACCTGACAGCACTACAGATCCATTGACTTTGACCTGACAGCACTACAGATCCATTTACTTTGACCTGACAGCACTACAGATCCATTGACTTTGACCTGACAGCACTACAGATCCATTGACTTTCAAATCAAATCAAATCAAAATGTATTGGCCACATGCGCCGAATACAACAGGTGCAGACATTACAGTGAAATGCTTACTTACAGCCCTTAACCAACAGTGCATTTATTTTTAACAAAAAAGTAAAAATAAAACAACAACAAAAAAAGTGTTGAGAAAAAAAGAGCAGAAGTCAAATAAAATAACAGTAGGGAGGCTATATATACAGGGGGGTACCGGTGCAGAGTCAATGTGCGGGGGCACCGGCTAGTTGAGGTAGTTGAAGTAATATGTACATGTGGGTAGAGTTAAAGTGACTATGCATGAATAATTAACAGAGTAGCAGCAGCGTAAAAAAGATGGGGGGGGGGGGGGGGGGGGGCAGTGCAAATAGTCCGGGTAGCCATGATTAGCTGTTCAGGAGTCTTATGGCTTGGGGGTAGAAGCTGTTGAGAAGTCTTTTGGACCTAGACTTGGCACTCCGGTAATGCTTGCCGTGCGGTAGCAGAGAGAACAGTCTATGACTAGGGTGGCTGGAGTCTTTGACAATTTTTTGGGCCTTCCTCTGACACCGCCTGGTATAGAGGTCCTGGATGGCAGGAAGCTTGGCCCCAGTGATGTACTGGGCCGTACGCACTACCCTCTGTAGTGCCTTGCGGTCGGAGGCCAAGCAGTTGCCATACCAGGTGGTGATGCAACCAGTCAGGATGCTCTCGATGGTGTAGCTGTATAACCTTTTGAGGATCTGCCAAATCTTTTCAGTCTCCTGAGGGGGACACGGCGTTGTCGTGCCCTCTTCACAACTTTCTTGGAGTGTTTGGACCATGATAGTTTGTTGGTGATGTGGACACCAAGGAACTTGAAACTCTCGACCCGCTCCACTACAGCCCCGTCGATGTGAATAGGGGCGTGTTCGGCTCTCCTTTTCCTGTAGTCCACGATAATCTCATTTTGTCTTGATCACATTGAGGGAGAGGTTGTTGTCCTGGCACCACACGGCCAGGTCTCTGACCTCCTCCCTATAGGCTGTCTCATCATTGTTGGTGATCAGACCTACCATTGTTGTGTCGTCAGCAAACTTAATGATGGTGTTGGAGTTGTGCTTGGCCAAGCAGTCGTGGGTGAACAGGGAGTACAGGAGGGGACGAAGCACGCACCCCTGAGGGGCCCCCATCAGTGTGGCAGATGGGTTGTTGCCTACCCTTACCACCTGGGTGCGGCCCGTCAGGAAGTCCAGGATCTAGTTGCAGAGGGAGGTGTTTAGCCCCAGGATCCTTAGCTTAGTGATGAGCTTTGTGGGCACTATGGTGTTGAACGCTGAGCTGTAGTCAATGAACAGCATTCTCACATAGGTGTTCCTTTTGTCCAGGTGGGAAATGGCAGTGTGGAGTGCGATTAAGATTGCGTCATCTGTTGGGGCGGTATGCAAATTTGAGTGGGTGTAGGGTTTCCGGGATGATGGTGTTGATGTGAGCCATGACCAGCCGTTCAAAGCACTTCATGGCTACCGACGCTACGGGGCAGTAGTCTATTAGGCAGGTTACCTTCACTTCCTTGGGCACAGGGACTATGGTGGTCTGCTTGAAACATGTAGGTATTACAGACTCGGTCAGGGAGAGGTTGAAAATGTCAGTGAAGACACTTGCCAGTTGGTCCGCGCGTGCTCTTAGTACACGTCCTGGTAATCCATCTGGCCTCACCGCCTGGTGAATATTGACCTGTTTAAAGGTCTTGCTCACATCGGCTATGAAGAGCGTGATCACACAGTCGTCCGGAACAGCTGGCGCTCTCATGCATGCTTCAGTGTTGCTTGCCTCGAAGCGAGCATAAAAGGCATTTAGCCCGTCTGGTAGGCTTGCGTCACTGGGCAGCTTGCGGCTGGGTTTCGCTTTGTATTCCGTAATAGTTTGCAAGCCCTGCCACATCCGACGAGCATCAGAGCCGGTGTAGTAGGATTCAATCTTAGTCCTGTATTGATGCTTTGCCTGTTTGATGGTTCTTCTGAGGGCATAGCAGGATTTCTCATAAGCGTCCAGATTAGTGTCCCCCTCCTTGAAAGCGGAAGCTCTAGCCTTTAGTTCGGTGCAGATGTTGCTGTAATCCATGGCTTCTGGATGGGATATGTACGTACGGTCACTGTGGGGACGACGTCGTCGATGCACTTATTGATGAAGCTGGTGACTGAGGTGGTATACTCCTCAATGCCATTGGATGAATCTTGGAACATATTTCAGTCTGTGCTAGCAAAACAGTCCTGTAGCGTAGCATCCGCATCATCTGACCACTTCCGTATTGAGGTGGTACTTCCTGTTTTAGTTTTGGCTTGTAAGCAGGAATCAGGAGGATATAATTATGGTCAGATTTGCCAAATGGAGGGCGAGGGAGAGCTTTGTACGCTTCTCTGTGTGTGGAGTAAAGGTGGTCTAGAGTTTTTTTCCCTCTGGTTTTTAATGTGACATGCTGGTAGAAATTAGGTAAAACGGATATAAGTTTGCCTGTATTAAAATCCCTGGCCACTCGGAGCGCCGCTTCGATATAAGGACATTTACTTATGTCCTTATACAGCTCGTTGAGTGCAGTCTTAGAGACAGCGTCGGTTTGTGGTGGTAAATAGACGGCTACAAAAAATATAGATGAAAACTCTCTTGGTAGATAGTGTGGTCTACAGCTTATCATGAGGTACTCTACCTCAGGCGAGCAATACCTCGAGACTACCTTAACATTAGACATCGCGCACCAGCTGTTATTGACAAATAGACACACACCCCCACCCCTCGTCTTACCGGACGTAGCTGTTCTTTCCTGCCGATGCACAGAAAACCCAGCCGACTTTAAATGGCCACGTACTCTTATAATCTCCGCCCGGCACAGTCAGAAGAGGACTGACCACCCCTCAGAGCCTGGTTCCTCTCTAGGTTTCTTCCTAGGTTCCTGCCTTTCTAGGGAGTTTTTCCTAGCCACCGTGCTTCTACATCTGCATTGCTTGCTGTTTGGGGTTTTATGCTGGGTTTCTGTATAGCACTTTGTGACATCTGCTGATGTAAAAAAGGGCTTAATAAATACATTTGCTTGATTGATAATTGCTCTGGATCGTCTGCTAAATGACTAAAATGTTAATCATTCCTCTTCATCAGTCAGAATGGTATGTTGTAATTACTCTTCATCATGTTCTAATTCTTCTTCATCAGTCATTCTTCAACTGCTATCAACTCATATTGGTCTTCAGGGAATTATACGCCAGAGTCAACCTGCGTATTGGTTCAGTCAGTGTCTCTCTCTGTGCATGTGGGGGCTATATACTGAAGCGCCATAATTCATGGAGATTGAGTAATTAGGATGTGTGAAATGCATTATTCTTGCTAGGGTTGGATGTGTGTGTCAAAGGTCCTGTTTCACATATGTACAAGCTTGTAACCTGTACAAGTATGTGGTGTGACTTGGAAATGTGTTTTCTTTGCATATCCCCCCCCCTCCCCCCCGAGACACCTTCGGAGAGTGGGGTCACAGCCAGGGATCAACAATTATTGACAGCAACCTTGGAGCAATTCAATCAATCAATCAATCAAATGTATTTATAAAGCCCTTTTTACATCAGCAGATGTTACAAAGTGCTATACAGAAACCCAGCCTAAAACCGCAAACAGCAGATGTAGAAGCACGGTGGCTAGGAAAAACTCCCTAGAAAGGCAGGAACCTAGGAAGAAACCTAGAGAGGAACCAGGCTCTGAGGGGTGGTCAGTCCTCTTCTGGCTGTGCTGGGTGGAGATTATAAGAGTACATGGCCATTTAAGGCCAGATTGTTCTTAAAGATGTTCAAACGTTCATAGATGACCAGCAGGGTAAAAATAATAATCAAAGTGGCTGTAGAGGAATATTCCCTCAGGAGTAAATGTCAGTTGACTTTTCATAGCCAAGCATTCAGAGGTTGAAACAGCAGGTGAGGTAGAGAGAGAGTCGAAAACAGCAGGTCCGGGACAAGGTTGCAGGTGAACAGGTCAGGGTTTCCTAGCCGCAGGCAGAAGAGTTGAAACTGGAGCAGCAGCACGACCAGGTGGACTGGGGACAGCCAGGAGTCATCAGGCCAGGTAGTCCTGAGGCATGATCCTAGGGCTCAGGTCATCCGGGAAGGGAGGGAGAGAATACTTATAATCACACAGGACAGGAGAATTACACCAGACATAACAGACTGACCCTAGCCCCCCGGCACATAGACTATTGCAGCATAGATACTGGAGACTGTGACATGGAGGGGTCGAGGGACACAATTAGGGTTAAGTGCCTTGCTCAAGGGCAGATTGACAGATTTTTCACCTAGTCAGCTCAGGGATTAGAATTAACAACCTTTCGGTTAGCACCCCAACGGTCTAACCGCTAAGCTACCTGCCACGTGCGTGTGTGCAGGTGTGTGTGATGGGGGTAGGGGTTCAATAGAGCTGGAGAACCAGGAAGTCTCATTTCATCTTCAAGCACATGGAAATCAACAAGCAGATGGCACCATTTTGTTCCATAATTTGTATTGCAGTGTTTATTTTAATTTTTATAATAATTAAAAAGTAATAATTAATCATGTACTATACTGCAGTGCGTTAAAAGGCTTACATTTTTTAAACTCAAATAATCCCATGAGGTTTAATGTCTAAATGATTTGTTCTAGATAGGTTTTCATGGTCTATAAAGCCAGGTTTTCTGAATAATACAATACCTTGCAATAATTTGATTACAGATTATCAGATTAGGAAATTATATTTTAATTTAGGGATCAGGTGTGATGCTCAACCTGGCGTCTAGTTGGAATATTCCTATCAGACAGAGGTTAACTGGGTCTGCTGTCCCTCCCCTCTCTCTGACCTTGACCTATATGATAGGCCATCGCTATACATTTATAGGCTGTAGCCTACAACCCCCTCCTCCAGCATTGGCAGATGGATTGTTTAGATTGATTGATGTTCTAGATGTTCTGACTTTTCTAGAGGTTGCATTTCCTACATCTCATGTTTAACCGAACTGTGAACATGTATCTTCAGCAGGATGTATCATTATCCTGCTCTATGTATCATTATTCTGCTTCATGTATCACTATCCTGCTCCATGTATCACTATCCTGCTCCATGTATTACTATCCTGCTCCATGTATCACTATCTTGCTCCATGTATCACTGTCCTGCTCCATGTATCACTATCCTGCTCCATGTATCATTATCCTGCTCCATGTATCACTATCCTGCTCCATGTATTACTATCCTGCTCCATGTATCACTATCCTGCTCCATGTATTACTATCCTGCTCCATGTATTACTATCCTGCTCCATGTATCTCTATCCTG
>LR778276.1:43805012-43820012 GCA_902810595.1 Coregonus sp. 'balchen'
ACATATTACTTCAACTACCTCAACTAGCTGGTGCCCCCGCACATTGACTCTGCACCGGTACCCCCCTGTATATATAGCCTCCCTACTGTTATTTTATTTTACTTCTGCTCTTTTTTTCTCAACACTTTTTTGTTGTTGTTTTATTTTACTTTTTTATTCAAAATAAAAATGCACTGTTGGTTAAGGGCTGTAAGTAAGCATTTCACTGTAATGTCTACACCTGTTGTATTCGGCGCATGTGGCCAATACAATTTGATTTGATTTGATTTGATCTGGGACCAGGTTAAACAAGACAAGAAACAGATCTGGGACCAGGTTAAACAAGACAGCACAAACAGATCTGGGACCAGGTTAAACAAGACAGCACAAACAGATCTGGAACCAGGTTACAGTCAGTTAACTGGGTGATTCAGAAATCAAGCCCTTCCTGCTACTCTGTCAGAACTGACAGATGGTGTCTTCATGTTGACTAAACACCATCAACACACACCTCTATCTTCTATTCCGATGGGGAAATCCCCCTATGCATTCGGAAAGTATTCAGACCCCTTGACTCTTTCCACATTTTTTTACGTTACAGCCTTATTCTAAAATTGATGAAGTTGTTTTTTTTCCACTCATCAGTCTACACACAATACCCCATGATGACAAAGCAACAAAACAAAAAATTGGACATGAAAAGAAAAATACAACTGAAATATTACATTTACATAAGTATTCAGACCCTTTACTCAGTACTTTGTTGAAGCACCTTTGGCAGCAATTACAGCCTCGAGTCTTCTTGGGTATGACGCTACAAGCTTGGCACACCTGTATTTGGGCAGTTTCTCCCATTCTTCTCTGCATATCCTCTCAAGCTCTGTCAGGTTGAATGGGGAGCTCTGGCTTGGCCACTCAAGGACATTCAGAGACCTGTCCCGAAGCCACTCCTGCGTTGTTTTGGCTGGGGTCGTTGTCCTGTTGGAAGTTTAACCTTCACCCCCGTCTGAGGTCCTGAGCGCTCTGGAGCAGGTTTTCATCAAGGATCTCTCTGTACTTTGCTCCGTTCATCTTTTCCTCGGTCCTGACTAGTCTCCCAGTCCCTGCCGCTGAAAAACATCCCCACAGCATGATGCTGCCACCACCATGCTTCACCGTAGGGATGATGCCAGGTTTCTGCCAGACATGACGCTTGGCATTCAGGCCAAAGAGTTCAATCTTGGCTTCATCAGACCAGAGAATCTTGTTTCTCATGGTCTGAGAGTCCTTTAGGTGCCTTTTGGCAAACTCCGAGCGGGCTGTCATGTGCCTTTTACTGAGGAGTGGCTTCCGTCTGGCCACTCTACCATAAAGGCCTGATTGGTGGAGCGCTACAGAGATGGTTGTCCTTCTGGAAGGTTCTCCTATCTCCACAGAGGAACTCTAGAGCTCTGTCAGAGTGACCATCAGGTTATTGGTCACCTCCCTGACCAAGGCCCTTCTCCCCCGATTGCTCAGTTTGGCCGGGCAGCCAGCTCTAGGAAGAGTCTTGGTGGTTCCAAACTTCTTCCATTTAAGAATGATGGAGGCCACTGTGTTCTTGGGGACCTTCAGTGCTGCAGAAATGTTTTGGTAACCTTCCCCAGATCTGTGCCTCGACCCAATCCTGTCTCAGTCGACTAGGACAATTCCTTAGACCTCACGGCTTGGTTTTTGCTCTGACATGCACTGTTAACTGTGGGACCTTATATAGACAGGTGTGTGCCTTTCCAAATCATGTCCAATCAATTGAATTTACCACAGGTGAACTCCAATCAAGTTGTCGAAACATCTCAAGGATGATCAATGGAAACAGGATGCACCTGAGCTCAATTTCAAGTCTCATAGCAAAGGGTCTGAATACTTATGTAAATGAGGTATTTCAGTTTAAAAATTTTAATACATTTGCAAAAGTTTCTAAAAACCTGTTTACCTTTGTCATTATGGGGTATTGTGTGTAGATTAATGAGGAAAATGTTCTATTTAATCCATTTTAGAATAAGGCTGTAACGTAACAAAATGTGGAAAAAGTCAAGGGGCCTGAATATTTTCCGAATGCACTGTATAGTCTCCTTAATGCCAGTGAAGATATACTGGTTATCTAGCCAATGCAAATGTATCCTGGTGTTGGAGTACAGTGGTAGAAGAAATCTCTCAAAGGAGTTTTTTGGCAACTTTGTTTTGTGAGGGGATAAAGGATGGACTGAGGTGTATAATGATCACACAGTCACAACACACTTTGTTTTTACCTTGGTTTCTGTTTCCAGCCTGGGATAAATGGCTACAGTGACTGATCCCTCTCTCTTACTCCCTGATGCACGACCAGTGGTGTTTAGAGTTTCTGACATGACCTATTAGATGGCAAGGTTAGCAGTAATAATGCACCAACAAGCTCAGCATTTCCTCTGAGCAGGTTGTTTTTCAAAAGAGTGGCAGCACCTATATACAGGATAGTCTTCTTCTGAAGAGTCGGTCTTCACTACGGGGATGGCTGCCAAGTTTCCCATTATTTCAATTGCATTACCAGCCCTCTGTATTTTAGAGAGAGGTTTATTATTGGCAGGAAAGGGTAAACAAGACAACAAGTACTTTGTCCCAAATGGTACCCTGTTCCCTTCGGGTCAGGGTCAAAAGAAGTCCAATATAAAGGGAAATCTAATAGAGGTAGGAGGATAAAACGATTTGACGACACCTGTCCTAGAACATGATTAAGTCAGCCCACACCTGTCCTAGAACATGATTAAGTCAGGCGACACTTCTCCTAGAATATGATTTAGTCAGGCCACACCTGTCCTAGAACATGATTAAGTCAGGCCACACCTGTCCCAGAACATGATTAAGTCAGGATAGGAAGTATTTTATAAGACAACAGACATCTCACTTTGTCTTCTCACTCATATCCCCTACTGCATGTCAATCATCTGTGATACCTCATATCCCCTACTGCATGTCAGTCATCTGTGATACCTCATATCCCCTGCTGCATGTCAGTCATCTGTGATACCTCATATCCCTTACTGCATGTCAGTCATCTGTGATACCTCATATCCCCTGCTGCATGTCAGTCATCTGTGATACCTCATATCCCCTGCTGCATGTCAGTCATCTGTGATACCTCATATTCCCTGCTGCATGTCAGTCATCTGTGATACCTCATATCCCCTGCTGCATGTCAGTCATCTGTGATACCTCATATCACCTGCTGCATGTCACGCACTCTACACAAACACATTTTAATATTGTTATTTTTGCTGTATTATTGATTTTGTATTGTAAATATGTTATGGTAGAGTAGTGTGTAATAATGTGTTGTGTTATGTATTGTTTTATTGTACAGTTGAAGTCGGAAGTTTACATACACTTAGGTTGGAGTCATTAAAACTCGTTTTTCAACCACTCCACAAATTTCATGTTAACAAACTATAGTTTTGGCAAGTCGGTTAGGACATCTACTTTGTGCATGACACAAGTAATTTTTTCAACAATTGTTTACAGACAGATTATTTCACTTATAATTCACTGTATCACAATTCCAGTGGGGTCAGAAGTTTACATACACCAAGTTGACTGTGCCGTTAAACAGCTTGGAAAATTCCAGAAAATGATGTCATGGCTTTAGAAGCTTCTGATAGGCTAATTGACATACAGTGGGGAAAAAAGTATTTAGTCAGCCACCAATTGTGCAAGTTCTCCCACTTAAAAAGATGAGAAAGGCCTGTAATTTTCATCATAGGTACACGTCAACTATGACAGACAAATTGAGAAAAGAAATTCCAGAAAATCACATTGTAGGATTTTTAATGAATTTATTTGCAAATTATGGTGGAAAATAAGTATTTGGTCACCTACAAACAAGCAAGATTTCTGGCTCTCACAGACCTGTAACTTCTTCTTTAAGAGGCTCCTCTGTCCTCCACTCGTTACCTGTATTAATGGCACCTGTTTGAACTTGTTATCAGTATAAAAGACACCTGTCCACAACCTCAAACAGTCACACTCCAAACTCCACTATGGCCAAGACCAAAGAGGCAGACAGGTAGATTAAGACAGGTAGATTAAATTAGCTATGTGTTTTTCAGTAGCTAAAAAGGTGAGATGAACATTTCAGAAAATCTTCAAAACAGTACAATTCCACTGTAAACAATTTCTCAACAAATGAATGAATGCCAGTGTTGATAAATATAATATGTATAGCTGAACGTTGAAACAGATGAAAAGATAGCCTTCAGAGATAGCCTTCAGAGATAGCCTTCAGAGATAGCCTTCAGAGATAGCCTTCAGAGATAGCCTTCAGAGATAGCCTACAGAGATAGCCCTTCAGAGATAGCCTTCAGAGATAGCCTTACAGAGATAGCCTACAGTCAGTCTGCTTTGTGATTAGATGACCCTCTAGATTGCGAGATACTGTGTGCTCACATGTGTTTCACGGCGGTTACTAAAGACTTGGGCACTGGGGTCGAAACAAACATTCATGTGTAATAAGTCCTAAAAAACTGTGGCAAGTTTTCAGTAATCGTCATGCCGACAGGGAATTACAAAAGGACAAAGCCCTGTTGTGAATTCCGTACAGTACACTTCCTGGATTATTATTATTATCATGTCTGGATCTGGATCAGTCTTCACATCCTCCTGCTGATGACCCCGTTGTGACAATCTTGAGTTAAGTTCATCTGTGGTTAGCAGCAGACCCCATCATCTTACATTCACTAAATTCAAAACGGGGAAGGCTGGAATCAAGTAAATGAGCTCAAGGGAACATTTCTACCATTTATTTACACACCATGCTAAATGGCAATATATTATTATATTATATTATGATAAACACTATTCCACTGCTACTTATACTGTGGTACCACAGTCATATTTAACTTTCTGATATGTGTTACCCTGTTTATAGTTGCAGGAAGAGGATGGCCTCCACACTGCCGACAACAGAATCTCTCAGACTCCCACCAGTCATCGCCAAGGTCTCCTATCAATCCATTTTAAGGGCATCACATTGTATGAGAGAGACATGAGAGAAGGGCAGGCAACTGAAAGATTGGCTCTCATGCATACCAATCACTGCCCTGACTGGTCACCCATAAAGTGTTCATTCTATTGCCTCGTCAAAAAAAAAACGGCAATCAGCACATCCTAAAGCAACTACATGGTCCATTTTGAATGATGTGATTAGTTTCTGACTAATATCCATTTTATGATTTTATGATGCCACTACCTGCTTTTAAGTCGGGTTGCAATTTACACCTGGTACAAATATGCAAATAGACACTCCAATTACACATAGCATATGCAAATATTTGTTATTTCTGACCTCTAATGCAGTCTGTGACATAATCGTAACAGTTAACCAAGGGCCAAGACACAGAAGAGAGTGAAAGAGAGCACACAATATCTACCATGATGCTTTAATGGGACAAACTATCACTAAATAATAAATGACTCGGACAACTTGAAGTGCATGCAAGCCACTCTTTTAATGGATAACTTATTTTAGAGAGTGTGAGAGAGGGACAGAGAGAGAGTGAATGTGAGAGAGATACCTATTTTTAGAGAGGAAGTACCTCAGAGGAGAGACGGTGGGTTATGGATGAATTTTTAATACCTCTCTCTCTCTGACAGGGAGGGAGCGAGGGAGCAGCAGTGGTTCTGCTCCAGAGGAGAGGAGAGGAACACCTGTCTTCTTCTTCCTCTGCAGATAGCTCTGGATCGTTCCAGTGTTGCCTCAGCCTCCAGTCCCTGCGAGACCAATCGGAGGTCACGCTTGTTCTCAGACATGGCAGGATGGCAAGGCGTGTGTGTGTGTGTGTGTGTGTGTGTGTGTGTGTGTGTGTGTGTGTGTGTGTGTCTCTCTCTATCTCTCTCTCTCTCTACCTCCATTCCTATATTTTATTTCACTCTCTTCTTTCTCTCTCTAACATCTCTTCTCACTCTTTAGACACATTCCTGCAGCCTAAGCATTAACGTGACACTGTAACATGAGAGTGTTATTAATTAGGCTGAAGGCCACTGAGACACAGGCTGCTGTGTCTGCAATGACACCCTATATCCACATGGGCTCTGGTCAAAAGTAGTGCACTAAATAGGGAATATCCACTGGGCACACCACGTCATTTCAACGTGGATAATTGGGTAATAATATTATTTGGTTGAGATGTTGATCAATGAGATTACAACCTATATTCACCCACTCAAAAAGACAGCCAGAACGTCCTATGTGTTATCACTATGCTTTCAACCATCTAAAAGCACAGCAAAGTTCAAATTGTTTATTTATACAACAGATTAATTTGATATCACTGTTCTTCATCTAATAGCAGAACCAAATGACCTGGATTGCAGCTGAGATTACATTAAAAGTACATGGTGCAAGTGCCATTTCGAGATTCTGACAGATTATTACAGCATTGTGAAGACCTCCACAGACCTGCGGTGACCTAGGCATGCTATCTTGAACATACACGCTTTATATAATTACAGAAGAAGACATGTATAGTTCCAGTAACCTCAAAATGTGGCCATGATGTGTTAAACTCATTTTAAGGTTGAATGTTACATTAGTTTATAAGATAGCCTTAACTTTATGCTATTTACTGTATTACAAAAGTAATATTGAATTGTGTTTGGTTGACAGTGCAACCAAATATCAACATTTAAAGGAGATGCATTGTCACGTTCGTTGAAGGACGGGTCAGACCAAGGCGCAGCGTGAAATGCATACATGTTTATACAACGATAAACACACGAACAAAACAACGTAACGTGAAGTCCTAAAACAAGCCTACACACGGAACAAGATCCCACAACAACTGAGTGCCAACAGGCTGCCTAAGTATGATCCCCAATCAGAGACAACGAGCGACAGCTGTCTCTGATTGGGAATCACACCCGGTCAAACATAGAAATACAACACCTAGAACGTAAACATAGAAATAACAACATAGAACACCACACCCTGACTCAACATACTAGAGTCCCATAAGGACTGGCAACACGCACCACTGGCCTGGTGCGAGGAACAGGAACAGGCCGGGCCGGACTGGCAACACGCACCACTGGCCTGGTGCGAGGAACAGGAACAGGCCGGGCCGGACTGGCAACACCCACCACTGGCCTGGTGCGAGGAACAGGAACAGGCCGGGCCGGACTGGCAACACGCACCACTGGCCTGGTGCGAGGAAACAGGAACAGGCCGGGCCGGACTGGCAACACGCACCACTGGCCTGGTGCGAGGAACAGGAACAGGCCGGGCCGGACTGGCAACACGCACCACTGACCTGGTGCGAGGAACAGGAACGGGCCGGGCCGGACTGGCAACACGCACCACTGGCCTGGTGCGAGGAACAGGAACGGGCCGGGCCGGACTGGCAACACGCACCACTGGCTTGGTGCGAGGAACAGGAACGGGCCGGGCCGGACTGGCAACACGCACCACTGGCCTGGTGCGAGGAACAGGAACGGGCCGGGCCAGACTGGGAACACGCACCACTGGCTTGGTGCGAGGAGCAGGTACGGGCCGTACAGGACTGGTGAGGTGCACTGGTGACACAGTGCGTAGAACCGGAGCAGGAAATACTGGACCTTGGAGGCGCACTGGAGACCAGGAGTGTTGAGCCGGCACAACCCGTCCTGGTTGGCTGCCCACTTTCGCACGACACGTGCGGGGCGCTGGCACAGAACGCACTGGGCTGTGCATGTGCACTGGCGATACAGTGCGTATCTCTGCATACCTGGGTTCCTCAATTAACCCACGCTCCTTATGTTGCCTAACCAGCTCTTTCTCCCTACGAGCCTCCTGCAGTGCCTCCTCTTGAATGGAGCTCTCCCGCTCTATTCTTGCTATCAGCCCCCGTAATGTGGTGGCCTCCTCTCTTACCCTGCAGATTCGATCCTTCTCTCTCTTTCGGCACTCCTCCTCCAGTGAGGACTCCTCCGGGAGCCCCCACGAGTTAGGGAACAGAAACTCATCGTCGTAGTCATCCTCCGACTCCTCAGTATAAAACTGTTCCCACTCTTCTTCCCATGGTCATAGGGACTCAATCTGGAAACCCACCGGGTGCAGTGGTCGGGGCTCTTCTCTCTCGCTCCCCAACCACCCATTTAGCCCCCCACCAAAACATTTATTGGGGCTGCCTCTCGGGCTTCCTCCTCGGCCGGCGCCTTCTGTGTTGCCGTTGCTCCTCTCCTGCCTGGGCTTCCACCTTCGCCCAGGGTCCTTTCCCCGCAAATATCTCCTCCCAAGACCAAATCTTCCCCACCTGTGTCCAGGATGTTTGCTCCTGGGCACGCTGCTTGGTCCGTGTTTGATGGGATCTTCTGTCACGTTCGTTGAAGGACGGGTCAGACCAAGGCGCAGCGTGAAATGCGTACATGTTTATACAACGATAAACACACGAACAAAACAATGTAACGTGAAGTCCTCACGCTAAACACAAAACAAACCTACACACCTATACACGGAACAAGATCCCACAACTAATGATTGCCAACAGGCTGCCTAAGTATGATCCCCAATCAGAGACAACGAGCGACAGCTGTCTCTGATTGGGAATCACACCCGGTCAAACATAGAAATACAACACCTAGAACGTAAACATAGAAATAACAACATAGAACACCACACCCTGACTCAACATACTAGAGTCCCATAAGTCAGGGCGTGAAATGCATCTACTGCTTGGATAGTTCCATCTGAGCCACTGGCTTAACACCATTCTTTAACTTTTGTTTTTGTTTGAGTTAGAAACATGAATCCAACATTTTATTTGTTAACTTGTCGACAAGTTAATAGGCTATTTATCGTATTTCAAAAGTGATATTGAATTGGGTTTGGTTGTCAACGCAACCAAACATCAACATTTGTATGAGATTTATCTTCTGCTTGGATAGTTCCATCTGTGCCACTGACTTAGTGTGGCTTTAATTCCAGTTTGTCTGCAAATTAACAATTGATATGTTGGATACACGTCTCCATCTCAACCAAAAATGTTAAAGAATAGGACTAAATCAAATCAAACTTAAAAGCAATTTAATGAAGTTTTATTTGATATAGTCTTATTCTTTAACTTAGATTTTTGGTTGAGATGGAGATTTGAATCTAACATTACATTTACGTCATATAGCAGACGCTCTTATCCAGAGCGACTTACAGTTAGTGTATACATTACTTATGATATATATATATATATATATATATATATATATATATATATATATATATATATATATATATATATATATTTAAAAAATCATACTGGCCCCCCGTGGGAATCGAACCCACAACCCTGGCGTTGCAAACGCTATGCTCTACCAACTGAGCTACATCCCTGCCGGCCATTCCCTCCCCTACCCTGGACGACGCTGGGCCAATTGTGCGCCGCCCCATGGGTCTCCCGGTCGCGCCTGGCTACGACAGAGCCTGGATTCGAGCTTGAAAGCCTAGTCAAGTTTTTTGTTGAATTCTGGGTTGAATTGAAACAATAGCTGTTGATTACTTTGCAAACAATATATAGGCCTAAATATATACAATCACAAGCCAGTTTATTGGGTATACCCATCTACTACCGGGTTGGACCCCCCTTTGCCTCCGGAACAGCCTGAATTCTTCAGGTAATGGATTCTACAACGTGTCGGAAACGTTCCACAAGGATGTTGGGTCCATGCTGACACTATAGCATCACGTAGTTGCAGCAGATTTTTACGGCGGTACATTCAAGCTGGGAACAAAAATGCTCTATTGGGTTGGGTTCTGGGGACTGCGCAGGCCACTCAAGTAAACTGTTCCAGGCAATGTTTTTCCACACCTCAATTGTCCAGTGTTGGTGAACGGGTGCCCACTGGAGCCGCTTCTTCTTGTTTTTATCTGATAGGAGTGGAACCCGGGGTGGTCGTCTGCAGCAACGGCCCATCTGTGACAAGGATCGACGAGTTGTGTGTTCTGAGATGCCGCCGTTCTGCACACCACTGTTGTACTGCGCTGCTATTTGTCTGTTTGTGGCCCGCCTGTTAGCTTGCACGATTCTTGCCATTCTCCTTCGACTTTTCTCATCAACGAGCTGTTTTCACCCACAGGACTGCCGCTGACTGGATGTTTTTTGTTTGTCGCAACATTCTGGGTAAACCCTAGACACTGTCGTGCATTAAAAGCCCAGGAGGGCAGCCGTTTCTGAGATACTGGATCCGGCGCGCCTGGCACCGACGATCATACCACGCTCAGTCACTTAGTTCACTCGTTTTGCCCATTCTAACGTTCAATCAAACAGTAACTGAATGCCTCGATGCCTGTCTGCCTGCTTTATATATCAAGCCACGGCCACGTGACTCACTGTCTGTAGGAACGATCAATTTTCGTGAACTAAGTGGTGTACCTAATAAACTGGCCATTTAGTGTATGAGTGATAAAGTATGGTTACATTTCACTTGCTCTGTTAAACCTACCCTTTGAAATGACTTCGATAGTAACAGTGAATATATTTAGTTTTTAATTGGAGATCTCTCAACAATCATTTTCACGATAGCACATTAGTAATAGTCAGTGACAAATATGATATCTAAGCAGGGCTTGGTTAAAATCCTGGGTGGGAGACTAAAGGGTAGCTGTAGATACATCAACTCTCCAGTAGGAGGTGCTGCAAAGCCTATTGGTTGTTTTCTGATAGTGGATATAACGTTGAAGATCTGACGTTGTTTTAAAGGTACAAATTCAGCAAATGTTATACAAGGTTTGTCTATGTTGAAATTTTGGTTACCATGATGACATAATCCTGTGGTTGAAATTTCACCCTCAAACAACAGTTGATGACTTTCCAAGACACAGCCACTGAGTAAAACAGTGCCTATTATTCTTACCGGGTGAGGAAAGTAAGTGTCATTACAATCTCAAAGCAAACGAGAACAAGAGCTGGTACTTCTAGTCTACCAGGAGTCCTAAATAATCCCTGTCACCCAGTCATACGTCATCGCACAATGCCAATTGAATGCTGACGCTGGAATTCATTTCCCTCATGTTTCCTTTGAGTTCTCCATCTTCAGCATCCCGTGGTCAGTTTACATTCCATCTACCCTCTTTGTTTGCTCATACCGGCTTGTTGCGGATAAAAAGCTGTGCGTAACTACTTCACATCCAGCTAAGACACTCTATCGCACAAACTTGGATTTATCTAATAAAAAAATAAGTATTTCCATTGTTGATTTCATCCACCTGATAAACTTATCCTACCCATAAAAGATATTGTTGATTTTGTGTGGCCTTATCTTGCATGTTGGCTTGCCTATAGCCTACCCAATGCAATCAAAGTTATCATAACTTTAACGTTTCACGTTATCTCCATGGTGATCCTCAGAGGTCGACAGAGAAGAAACACAGCACCCATGACGCTAGCGGCAATGGCCCGGCCACAGCGCTGTGCGCCGAATCCTTGACAACGGCAGCGTGTACGGCGGATCTGGGAGGCGATAATGGAATGGCATCATGGCTGCAACATTCCCTGTTGAGTAATGCCAAGCCAGCGTCCTCCTGTTCCAACCCGAAGGCGTATTGCTATATCTCTCACTGGCCACATGCTCAGACTACAGGGTGGTGTGGGGGAGATATTAGACGTGAGCAAGACAACAATTCACATTTGTGTGTATGTCTGGCAATTCCAGAGAAGATGATATATTACGTTGTACAGGTGTACGGATGGTACTCATGTACCCATCCTACCCCCTTCTGAGGGGGTAACGGGATTATGTGGCTGGCCATCCATAGTTCTACAGGCTGTGGTTGATGATCAGAGACATTTGTTGTCACCAGGCAGCCGTGTTTATTACCTCTGACCTGTACATGTTCCCCGAGAGACATCCCTATTCTACAGTTGACGTGGAGGGAGTCCAGATACCTCTGCTGCTGGCTGGAGCCCTACCCTCTCCTGCCGTGGTTGATGAAAGCCTTCTCCGGTCCTAAACCTTGTCAGATGAAGAGGAGGCAGCCGTGCGAAGGTGTGGGACACGCGTTTGGACGCCTCCAGGGGAAATGGAGCATCCTCTTCAAACGCTCAGATTTTAACAACTAGCTATTCATACTACTACTGCTATTAGCCTTCATGCCAGTGGTTGTGGTCAAAATGTTGTGTGCTTCATAACCTCTGAACAGAGGCTCCTACAACCAGGCCAAGATGAGTGTTGTGAGGAGCGAGACGCACCACAGTCACCTCACCGTCTCCACGAAGGTCCACATAACGCACAGGCGCAGGCGATCCGGGACACTCTAGTGAGATACGTGGCAAACAGAGTCAGCTAGACTCCCCAAGACGTGGCCTGCACATCAGATCACCAGACAGAAGTGACCCATTTTATGTTGAAATACATGAAGTAGAGTTGCACACTTTTGTGTAATGTTAAAAATTATGATTTATAAGCAGCGTATGTGCGCTTTAGTTTACATTATCGAAATGTTGTCATGACTGTTTTTTCTTGGATGCTTATAAAGTTATGACATACAGGTCATAAAAGGGAAAGTCTGGTCGTAAATGTTGATTTATATTAAACCAAATAAATGTACGTTTTTTTGTGTGCAAAATGTTTCTTCTTATTTCCTCATCCTTTTCTCCGTTGTCCCCTAAAAAGTAGTAGGCCTAACGTGAAGGAACCATCATTCAGTCGTTCACTTTTTGAAATTGCTTCAGAACAATTTTATTGCATTTCTCATCAACAGAAAATCACAACGGCTACACATGAGCCACATGCAGTACTGAAAAAAAATCATCGAAGGACCTTGACCAAGAGGGCCTATGAATTTTTATTGTATTTAACCTACTGTGTGACATTGATGAGAGTGAGGGTGACTCGGATCGGTCTGGTCACTAGGCCCTCCCACAGAATGCTGGTCTCTGGTGGCTCTAAAGTAAGGGGGAAACACACAAAAGCTGCCTTTAAATCATAATAATAAGCCATTTAGCAGACGCTTTTATCCAAAGCGACTTACAGTCATGTGTGCATACATTTTTTACGTATGGGTGGTCCCAGAGATCGAACCCACTACCCTGGCGTTACAAGTGTCATGCTCTACCAATTGAGCTACAGAGGACCACTAACATCATAATAATAATAATAATAATAATAATAATAATAATAATAATAATAATAATAATTATTATTATTATTATTATTATTATTAAATATACAAATTGCAGTCTGCTCAGATAGGACTCAAGGATCGGCAATGAGCCATTGCTCTACAGTTACTAATGTCAAACATAGTCTCTGTCTTACCCAAGTAGGTCCATAATACAACCGTATAACAAGAACAAAGGTCTTCCTATTTAAGAAGCTATTTAAAAAAAAATACACATCCATACAGAGTATAGCAATAAGACAATTACACCAGTGTTGGAACGGCAACACATAATGTTAGGCTGCAGTTGCATAGCCTAAAGATGTTTGGCAATTGCCTACCTGTAGTTTCCAGGGTGTCGTCCTCGGCATCCTGACTGTCCACTTCCTCACGGCTCAGCTCATTTTTGATAATGTTAAATTACATGAAGCTATAGCCCACATCCAAGCAATAGGCTAATTAGGCATAAACTATGTATGTTCATATTTAAAAGAGAACAAAAACTGTACTTACTCGAGCTGTTGATGTTGGTGCTCAACGGAGAAACCATGGGCCGTGGATTTCGTTCATCTCCTTGAAATAACGGAACAGGCTTTTTGTTCCAGCACCGCTGCGTGAAAGCCGTCTTTTATCAGCCACGTAGCTTTGCTTAAGAAGGGACTTTCATTTCACACAGAAATTTTTCGAAGAAGGTTCCAGGGTTTATTGAAGCCTTTCCCTGCCATGTCTTTCTGTAGTTGTTGGAAATCATTGACATTTCTGTGCCATTTACCAATCTAATGTGGTTGCTATATCTTACTCCAAAATAAGAGGAACATGTTAATATCATCAAAGCTCCACGTAATGTTTAAAACATTTACTTGCCATAGTTCCCACGTGGAATTCAAAAGGTAGGGCTTTTTACGTAGCTTCCTGTCTCTTTTAAAGAGTGGAAACACCTGACCAAAATCATATCATATGACGTTAACTTTATTTGCAATTTAATTAATTATTAGTTAAAAACTGTTTCCACCACAATTCCTCGCATAAGCCATTTAACCCTCCCGTTGTCCTAGGGTCAAAATGACCCGCCACTGTGTTGAACCAACTTTATTTAATTTTTTATATTTTTGGGATCATTTGTGAGAAGGAGGCAGTGATACTTAAAGTACAAAAAGATCCCACCATGTTGAACTAACAAATTGTCTGTATGGATTTATACCATTTTACAGACACTTCCTATTTCCATCACACCTGTCATGATTTTCTTTATATGGTATGACTTTACTCGCATAAATACTGGATGGAAACGTGGTTACTGATCTGTAAATGAGCTGACAGGGTAAACCATTATTTCCACCACATTGCTTCCACCAATCATACCCCTGTCAGATCAGCAATTTCCTTGTGGAAGGATGGGAAGGAAGGGGCATGTTTACAGTATTCCTCAGAGACCCTGTCCTGGCCGTCTAAGACCCATCTGTTCCAGCTCTCCGAGGTGCCTGCCTTGTGACTGGCTCTGTGCAGTTCTGGCTCTGCATGATATCTCAGGTCTGTATGCGTGTCATCTCCTCTCTCTCACACGGCCTGGCGTGCCGTTCACCGCCGCTCTGTTCACCTTGCCAACTCAACTCACACCTGACTAGACTAAGTGACCGGTTGGTTGGTTGTTGTGAATGTTTCCCGGACAGCTACTGTATGGTATGGATATGCTGTGTATAACTGATGTGGTTACTCCATTCAAAGTCCTGTCAATATCAAGACAAAATAATACTTGTTTTCTAGATATGTATATGTCCAGGGTTGTGTATGACTAGCTATGACAGCACTGTTGAGATCCCAGAACTCTTTAGATCACACTATTGTCTCGCTACTAGTCAAACAGGGAAAATACAATAACTGTACACAACGTGTGTACTGCTCACTTTGTT
>LR778276.1:43825012-43841995 GCA_902810595.1 Coregonus sp. 'balchen'
CCACCAGACATTGAATGAGAAGGGAATTATTATGGTTTGTAATGGGCTATAGGGCTTCTGCTAAAAACAGTAATTCTTTTGAGGTTTAATGGCTTAACGAAGTTGTAACATCCCCTAGATTTGATTAATCCTTAGTGGAGAATGGTGTTTTCTGTGTTGTATTTCCATAGAGAACAGAACACAGCGCTATAAGGACAGGAGGGTTAAAAGGGTAATAAATGAAATGGGCTCACTTTCACATTGTTATCGATTTCCGTGGCAAAAATCAATAGAAACTTGTACTCCCCAGATCTCTTTTGCCAGTGATTTATTTTCTGTATATTAAGAACGAGATCCCAATGTCTTACTGCTTTATTCTGCAGTGCAAGGTAAGATGCATCTCTTTTGTAAGCCTACAAGTTAGTCTCATTGAGATAAAATGTATTTTGCAGGAGAGACATAGCCATTCAAGATTACAGACATGTTTGGTGTGACAAGCTGGACTTCATACTGTCAAAACAGCCCAGCAACAAAGATTGATACCTCTCAGTGCCCAGGATATTCACCCAGTCTCCTCCTCTCTCTCTGCTCTCTCTCTCCCTCTCCTCTCTCCTCTCCTCCTCTCTCTCCTCTCTCGCCTCTCTAGCTCTCTCTCTCTCCTCTCTCTCCTCTCCTCTCTCCTCTCCGTCTCTCTCCAGTCTCTCTCTCTCTCTCTCTCTCTGCTCTCGCTTCTCCGCTCTCTTCTCTCTCTCTCTCTCATATTTTGTTAGAGACAGAGAAACTTTACATTCCAGTTCTGTTAGTCAATTCACTCTAATAGGGTGCCAGTGACACTCCATCTCCACTCTCTCTGCCAAGTACTTCACTCTGCCAACTGTGCCTCATAAAATTATAATGAGAATGCAGGCAGCGCTGACCCGTCCTGTCCTGTCTGCTGACAATAAGATGGAGCATGAAAGAAAATATACTCCCAAATCGCACTCTATACCGTATTTAGTACACTACTATTGACCAGGACCCATAGCGCTCTGGCCAAAAGTAGTGGGCTATATAGGGAATAGGGAACCAGACCCTACTAGCACAGGTACTGTACGCAGAACCAGACCCTACTAGCACAGGTACTGTATGCAGAACCAGACCCTACTAGCACAGGTACTGTACACAGAACCAGACCCTACTAGCACAGGTACTGTATGCAGAACCAGACCCTACTAGCACAGGTACTGTCAACGCACGAACCAAGAACCCTACTAAGCACAGGTACCTGTACGCAGAACCAGACCCCCTACTAGCCAAAGGTACGTTACGCAGAACCAGACCCTACCTAGCACAGGTACTGTATGCAGGACCAGGACCCTACTAGCACCGCAGGTCAACTGTATGCAAGAAGAACCAGACCCATACTAGCACAGGTAACTGGTATGAAGAACCCAGACCCTACTAGCACAGGTTTACTGTACTTAGCAACCAGACCCTACTAGCACCAGGTACTGTACGTAGAACCAAACCCTACTAGCAACGAGGAGTTACTGTACGTAGAACCCAAGGACCCTACCTAGCACAGGTACACTGTATGTTCACTACTTTTGACCAGAGCCCTGACGTAGTGCCACTATAAAGAGAGTAGTTGCTGTTTGAGACAGACTCATACACTTCCTCAGCTACTTTGACCATACGTATGAAAACCCCCTTTTTAAAAAAACCCCCCCCCTTTTTTTTTTTAAAAAAACCCCCCCCCCCCCCCAAAACCCCCCCTTTCCCCCCCCAAAAAAAAAAAACCCCCTTTTGGGGGTTTCCCCTTTTCCCCCCCCCCCCCGGGTTTTAAAAAAACCCCCCTTTTTTTTTTAAAAAACCCTTTTTTTTTAAAAAAACCCTAAAAAGGGCCCAATGGGAAAAAAAAAAAAAAAAACCCCCCAAGGGCCCTTTTTTAATTTAAAAAAAACCCCTCCCTTTTTTAAAAAAAAAAAAAAAATTTTAAAAGGGGCCCTTTTTTTTTTTCCCCCCCCCAAAAAAAAAAATTTTTTAAAAAAAAAGGGGGGGGCCCCAAAAAAAAGGCCCGGGTTTAAAAAACCCCCCCCAAACCCAAAAAAAGGGGGGAAAAAAAAAAAACGGGGAAAAAAACCCCCCAAAAACTTTGGCCCCAACCCGGAAAAAAAAAATTTTTTGGGAAAAAAGGGAAATTGGCCCAAAAAAAGGGGAATTTTTAAAAAAAACCCCCCCCCCCCAAAAAAAAAAAAAACCCCCCCCAAAAGAAAAAAATAAAAAAAAAGGGGTTTTAAAAAAAAAAAAAAAAAGGGGAAATTTTTAAAAAAAAAATTTCTTTTTTTAAAAAATTTTAAAACAATTTTTTTAAAAAATTTCAAAACCCCCATTTCCCCCCCTTCCCCCCCCCTTTTTTTTTACACCCTTTTAAACCCCCCTTTTTTCCCCTTTTTTGGGGTTTTTTTTCTTTTTCCCCCCCCCCCCCCAATTTTTTTACGGCCCCCTTTTTTTTTAAAATTTTTAAAAAAAACCCCCCAAAAAAAAAAACCCCAAAAAAAAAAAAAAAGGGGGGGGGGGGAAAAAAAAAAAAAAAGGGGGGGGGAAAAGGGGGGGGGGCCCCCCCAAAAAAAAAGAAAAAAAAAAAACCAAAAAAATTTTAAATTTTTTCCCCGGGGTTTTTTTTTTACATTATGAGACCACTATAGCGCTCTGGGCCAAAAGTAGTGGGCTATATAGGGAATAGGGAACCAGACCCTACTAGCACAGGTACTGTACGCAGAACCAGACCCTACTAGCACAGGTACTGTATGCAGAACCAGACCCTACTAGCACCAGGTACTGTATGCAGAACCAGACCCTACTAGCACCAGGTACTGTAAGCAGAAACAGACCCTACTAGCACAGGTAGTGATTTGGTTGGATGCTCATCTTGACTGTCAAATAATGCTGCTGAGTGACAGAGAGAGAAAAACCTGTTCGTCATTGGAGAATGTAGACTGGAGAATGTAGACTGGAGAATGTAGACTGGAGAATGTAGACTGGAGAATGTAGACTGGAGAATGTAGAATTCTAGCGATGGATTAGTTGTGTTCTCTCCACGGTAGAACATGGAATGAAAAATACACATGTCACCCAGAACTGAAGAAAGTTAAATGATAAACACATAGGTTACTATATATCATAAACACATAGGTTACTATATATCATAAACACATAGGTTACTATATATCATAAACACATAGGTTACTAAATAGTGATAAACACGTGGACTTCCCTATATAGTTCACTACTTTTGACCAGAGCCCTAGACGTAGTGCACTATAAAGAGAGTAGTGTGCTGTTTGAGACAGACTCATACACTTTCCTCAGTCTGACCTACATTTCCTGTCCCAAATTTTCATTCTGTCTCCTCCACAACACACAGACACAAACACACACACACACACGGAGAGAGAGAGAGAGAGAGATAGAGAGAGAGAGAGAACATTTTCAAATGAAATCCAAGGGAACAAATTAATTTATAATAGCCCTGCGAAGGATATTACTTTTTTCAAGTGGAGAGAGAGAACAAATGCTTTGCTGCCTGCATTGCAGTGAATCCATATGCAGGCTGAAGAATGTCGAATGCTATTTTAGTCTTCCATGTCAGTCCTTGCTGCAGTCCCTCCCCACCCAGCAAACCAAAATGATTTCTGTGAAAGTTTTCAGAACATTCATTAGGTTGCGGCAAACGTTCTCATAACACAAAAACTGTCCATTTGTGCTGATGATTATACAATGTTTGTATAAAACATTTGCCTGATGTTGCAAGAACGTTCCCAGAACGTTGCTCTCACATTTTCTTCTTGCGGCAACATGTCCTAAAAACATTACTGGTACATTGTGTTATTACATTACCTGGAAACATAATGAGAACGTTTGGGCAATGTTCTGTGGTGGTTGTTACAGATGTTGTGCACAATATTTTAGTGATCGTTAGGAGAACATTCCAAGAATATATCCTTTAAAACATTTTCTGAAAGACAAAATAAACATTGTGGGGGGGGGATGTTATCATCCTAATGTTAGAGAAAACCCTAACTAGAATCTTAGCTAATGTTCTGGGAATGTTCCCGGTTTTCTGGGCAGTGATCACAGTAACACATGCCTTGTTAACAGTCTGAGGAAGATGGGATGGTGTTGAGACTCTCTAGGACTTCAGCTCCCAGGGGGACACAGGTGTTATTTATAACACACACACACACACACACACACACACACAGTTCACAAGACACAACTGTAAAGGATGGTGTGTCAACAGTCATTGCTTGTTCTTAGGAGTTACATCCGATGAAACAACATATGGAGCGTGTGTGTGTGTGTGTGTGTGTGTGTGTGTGTGTGTGGTGTGGAACCTTGGTAGAACTACCTGGAGGATATAATATGTAAATGTTTCTCCTGGCTAACTGCTACTGCATCCGTCATGTCCTGGCTATATGCTACTGCATCCTTCATCTCCTGGCTATATGCTACTGCATCCTTCATCTCCTTGCTAGATGCTACTGCATCCTTCATGTCCTGGCTAGTTGCTACTGCATCCTTCATCTCCTGGCTATATGCTACTGCATCCTTCATCTCCTGGCTATATGCTACTGCATCCTTCATCTCCTGGCTATATGCTACTGCATCCTTCATCTCCTGGCTATATGCTACTGCATCCTTCATGTCCTGGCTAGTTGCTACTTTATCCTTCATGTCCTGGCTAGTTTCTACTGCATCCTTCATCCTGGCTAGTTTCTACTGAATCCTCAGTCCTGGCTAGTTTCTACTGCATCCTTCATGTCCTGGCTAGTTTCTACTGCATCCTTCATGTCCTGGCTAGTTGCTGCTGCATCCTTCATCTCCTGGCTAGTTGCTACTGCATCCTTCATCTCCTGGCTAGTTTCTACTGCATCCTTCATCTCCTGGCTAGTTTCTACTGCATCCTTCATGTCCTGGCTAGTTTCTACTGCATCCTTCATGTCCTGGCTAGTTTCTACTGCATCCTTCATGTCCTGGCTAGTTTCTACTGCATCCTTCATGTCCTGGCTAGTTTCTACTGCATCCTTCATGTCCTGGCTAGTTTCTACTGCATCCTTCATGTCCTGGCTAGTTTCTACTGCATCCTTCATGTCCTGGCTAGATGCATCCTTCATCTTGTGGAATGGATTCTTCTTCTCCTCTCTGTCTCCTGCTGGGCGTGTTCTATTCTGAAACCATTTTGTGTTTATGCAGCAAAGTCACTGAAATACCAACGAAGCCCCTGTGTGTTAGGTAGCCAGGCCAGGAGGTAGGCTGTGTCTCAAATGGTACCCTATTCCCTATATAGTTCACTTACTTTCACCAGAGCCCAATGGGAGCCCTATGGGCCCTGGTCAAAAGTAGTGCACTATATAGGGAATAGGGTGCCATTTGAGATGAAGCAGTATTGTTTTCATAACAGGGCTTGTTGTTCACTGTTGACCTGAGGGCAGATCTGACCTGTGTGCTCTCCTGTGTTGTGATGTCAGAACAAGTCATGTTTGCAACTCTCCAGTGTAATGCTCTCCAGTGAAATGATCCCCAGTGTGAAGGGCCGCCCCCAGGTGGTAAGGGTAGGCAACAACACATCTGCCACGCTGATCCTCAACACGGGGGCCCCTCAGGGGTGCATGCTTAGTCCCCTCCTGTACTCCCTGTTCACCCATGACTGCGTGGCCAAGCACGACTCCAACACCATCATTAAGTTTGCCGACGACACAACGGTGGTAGGCCTGATCACCGACAACGATGAGACAGCCTATAGGAAGGAGGTCAGAGAGCTGGAAGTGTTGTGCCAGGATAACAACCTGATTGTGGACTACAGGAAAAGGAGGGACAAGCACGCCCCCATTCTCATCGACAGGGCTGTAGTGGAGCAGGTTGAGAGCTTCAAATTCCTTGATGTCCACATCACCAACAACCTATCATGGTCCAAACACACTAAGACAGTCGTGAAGAGGGCACGACAAAGCCTATTCCCCATCAGGAGACTGAAAATATTTGGCATGGGTCCTCAGATCCTCAAAAAGTTATACAGCTGCACCATCGAGAGCATCCTGTCCGGTTGCATCACCGCCTGGTATGGCAACTGCTCGGCCTCCAAGATTCCTGCCATTCAGGACCTCTATACCAGGCGGTGTCAGAGGAAGGCCCTAAAAATTGTCAAAGACTCCAGCCACCCTAGTCATAGACTGTTCTCTCTGCTACCGCACGGAAAGCAGTACCGGAGCGTCAGTTCTAGGTCCAAAAGGCTTCTAAACAGCTTACATTTACATTTACATTTTCGTCATTTAGCAGACGCTCTTATCCAGAGCGACTTACAAATTCGTGCATTCACCTTGCGATAGCCAGTGGGACAACCACTTTTTTTTTGGGGGGGGGGGGGGTGGGGTAAGGGGGGGGTAGAAGGATTACTTTATCCTATCCCAGGTATTCCTTAAAGAGGTGGGTTTTGAAGTGTCTCCGGAAGGTGGTGAGTGACTCGCCGTCCTGGCGTCGTGAGCTTCTACCCCCAAGCCATAAGACTGCTGAACAGCTAATCAAATGGCTACCTGGACTATTTACATTGACCCGCTGCTCGCTGTTTACTATCTATTATCTATGCATAGTCACTTTACCTCTACCTGCATGTACATATTACCTCAATTACCTTGACTAACCCGTACCGCCGCATATTGACTCAGTACCGGTACCGCCTGAATATAGCCTCATTATTGTTATTTTATTGTTGCTCTTTTATTTTATACTTTAGTTTATTTAGTAAATATTTTTTATTAACTCTTTTTTTTCTTAAAACTGCATTGTTGGTTAAGGGCTTGTAAGTAAGCATTTCACGGTAAGGTCTACACCGGTTTATTCGGTTTATTTATGTATTCGGTGCTGGTGAGCAAATAACATTTGATTTTATTTTATTTTGATTTGTAATGCTCCCCAGTGTAATGCTCCCCAGTGTAATGCTCCCCAGTGTAATACTCCCCAGTGTAATACTCCCCAATGTAATACTCCCCAGTGTAATACTCCCCAGTGTAATGCTCCCCGGTGTAATGCTCCCCAGTGTAATACTCCCCAGTGTAATACTCCCCAGTGTAATACTCCCCAGTGTAATGCTCCCCAGTGTAATACTCCCCAGTGTAATACTCCCCAGTGTAATGCTCCCCGGTGTAATGCTCCCCAGTGTAATACTCCCCAGTGTAATACTCCCCAGTGTAATACTCCCCAGTGTAATGCTCCCCAGTGTAATACTCCCCAGTGTAATACTCCCCAGTGTAATACTCCCCAGTGTAATGCTCCCCAGTGTAATGCTCCCCAGTGTAATGCTCCCCAGTGGGTTAGTGACAAGAAGATCAAGTTCCCACTGGGATCAGGTGTTATGTGTGTCTCTGACTGGAACATTACAGAGTGGTTGACATCACTGCTCTCATATTCATGTTTTCGATCCAGCATCTGGCAGTTGGATGTGGGTATTTTGGCCTTTCCTACTGAGAACAGTAATAGCTTCCACACCGTTAGCAGCTACAGTTGAAGTAGGAAGTTTACATACACTTAGGTTGGAGTCATTAAAACTCGTTTCCTAACCACTCCACACATTTCTTGTTAACAAACTATAGTTTTGGCAAGTCGGTTAGGACATCTACTTTGTACATGACACAAGTAATTTTCCCAACAATTGTTTACAGACAGATTATTCACTTATAATTCACTGTATCACAATTCCAGTGGGTCAGCAGTAGCTCAGCTGGTAGAGCACGACGCTTGTAACGCCAAGGTAGTGGGTTCGATCCCCGGGACCACCCATACACAAAAATGTATGCACGCATGACTGTAAGTCGCTTTGGATAAAAGCGTCTGCTAAATGGCATATTATTATTTAAACAGCTTGGAAAATTCCAGAAAATGATGTCATGGCTTTAGAAGCTTCTGATAGGCTAATTGACATAATTTGAGTCAATTGGAGGTGTACCTGTGGATGTATTTCAAGGCCTACCTTCAAACTCAGTGCCTCTTTGCTTGACATCGTGGGAAAATCAAAAGAAATCAGCCAAGACCTCAGAAAACAATTTGTAGACCTCCATAAGTCTGGTTCATCCTTGGGAGCAATTTCCAAACGCCTGAAGGTACCACGTTCATCTGTACAAACAATAGTACGCAAGTATAAACACAATGGGACCACGCAGCTGTCATACCGCTCAGGAAGGAGTGTCCTGTTCGTTGAAGGACGGGTCAGACCAAGGCGCAGCGTGAAATGCATACATGTTTATTATAAAGATAAACACATGAACAAAAACAACAAAACAACGTAACGTGAAGTCCTCAAGCTAAACACAAAACAAGCCTCTACACGGAACAAGATCCCACAACAACTGATTGCCAACAGGCTACTTGAGTATGATCCCCAATCAGAGACAACGAGCGACAGCTGTCTCTGATTGGGAATCACACCCGGCCAAACATAGAAATACAACACCTAGAACGTAAACATAGAAAATACAACATAGATCACCACACCCTGACTCAACATACTAGAGTCCCATAAGTCAGGGCGTGACAGTACCCCCCCCCCCCCAAAGGTGCGGACTGCGACCGCACAAACCTGACATAACAGGGTAGGGTCCGGGTGGGCATTCCGCCTTGGAGGCGGATCCAGCTCCGGGCGTGACGACCACATTCTCTCAGCTCCCCGTTGCGCCCCTGGTCTGGTCTGAAACCTCGGCGCGCTGCTCCCTCTCTTTCCCCACGATGTGACCAAGCCCGTCTGGACCCTGGTGTGGGAGACCCGAACCTGGAGAGGGGCTGATTCTGGGTGCTGACGGGCCGCTGACCGGGACTGGAACTGGGCACCGGTGGAGCGGACTTCTCTGGCTCCGGACTGGAGCCCGTGGACGGAGCGGACTGGGCACCGGTGGAGCGGACTCTCTGGCTGGGTGGGGGCTGCCTACGGAGCTGGACTAGGCTGGCTGGAAGAAGGAACGGAGGGGCCGGACTGGGAACACGCACACTGGTCTGGTGGCGAGGAACAGGAACGGGCCGGGCCATACTGGGGAACACCATCCACTGGCTGGTGCGGGAGAAAGGTACGGGCCGTACCGGACTGGGAACACCACCACTGGCTTGGGTGAGGAACAGGAACGGGCCGGCCGGACTGGGAACACGCACACTAATCTGGTGCGAGGAGCAGGAAGGCCGGGCCGGGACTGGCGCACGGCACCACTAGCTGGTGCGAGACGCAGGCACGAGGTGTACCGGACTGGGAACTGATGTTAGAGATCTCCGACTGTACCAGTCTTTCACTCTCCGCGCCCAGTCCTCCTCCCGTGAGGACTCCTCCCTGAGCCCCCACGAGTGCAGTGGTCGGGGCTCTTCTCCATCGATTCCCGACCACCCTTTTAGCCCCCCAAATGTTTTTGCTTGGGGCTATCTCTCGGGCTTCCTCCTCGGACGGCGCCTTCTGTGTTGCCGTTGCTCCTCTCTAACCCGGGCCTCCACTGTCTCTTCCCAAGGACGGCAATCCATCCCAGCCTGAATCTCCTCCCATGTCCAGGATCCCTTTCCATCCAGGATCTCCTCCCATGTCCAGGATGTCTGCTCCTGGGCACGCTGCTTGGTCCGTGTTTGGTGGGATCTTCTGTCACGTTCGTTGAAGGACGGGTCAGACCAAGGCGCAGCGTGAAATGAATACATGTTTATTATAAAGATAAACACACGAACAAAACAACAAAACAACGTAACGTGAAGTCCTCAGGCTAAACACAAAACAAGACTCTACACGGAACAAGATCCCACAACAACTGATTGCCAACAGGCTACTTGAGTATGATCCCCAATCAGAGACAACGAGTGACAGCTGTCTCTGATTGGGAATCACACCCGGTCCAAACATAGAAATACAACACCTAGAACGTAAACATAGAAATAACAACATAGATCTCCACACCCTGACTCAACATACTAGAGTCCCATAAGTCAGGGCGTGACAAGGAGACACATTCTGTCTCCTAGAGATGAACGTACTTTGGTGCAAAAAGTGTAAATAAATCCCAGAACAACAGCAAAGGACCTTGTGAAGATGCTGGAGGAAACAGGTACAAAATGTATCTATATCCACAGTAAAACGAGTCCTATATCGACATAATCTGAAAGGCCGCTCAGCAAGGAAGAAGCCTCTGCTCCAAAACCACCAAAAAAAGCCAGACTACGGTTTGCAACTGCACATGGGGACAAAGATCGTACTTTTTGGAGATATGTCCTCTGGTCTGATGAAGCAAAAATAGAACTGTTTGGCCATAATGACCATTGTTATGTTTGGAGGAAAAAGGTGGTCGCTTGCAAGCCGAAGAACACCATCCCAACTGTGAAGCACGGGGGTGGCTGCATCATGCTGTGGGGGTGCTTTGCTGCAGGAGGGACTGGTGCACTTCACAAAATAGATGGCATCATGAGGAAGGAATATTATGTGGATATACTGAAGCAACATCTCAAGACATCAATCAGGAAGTTAAAGCTTGGTCGCAAATGGGTCTTCCAAATTGACAATGACCCCAAGCATACTTCCAAAGTTGTGGTAAAATGGACATCAAAGGACAACAAAGTCAAGGTATTGGAGTGGCCATCACAAAGCCCTGACCTCAATCCTATAGAACATTTGTGGGCAGAACTGAAAAAGCGTGTGCTGACTCAGTTACACCAGCTCTGTCAGGAGGAATGGGCCAAAATTCACCCAACTTATTGTGGGAAGCTTGTGGAAGGCTACCCGAAACGTTTGACCCAAGTTAAACAATTTAAAGGCAATGCTACCAAATACTAATTGAGTGTATGTAAAGTTCTGACCCACTGGGAATGTGATGAAAGAAATAAAAGCTGAAATAAATAATTCTCTCTACTATTATTCTGACATTTCACATTCTTAAAATAAAGTGGTGATCCTAACTGACCTAAGACAGGGAATATTTACTAGGATTAAATGTCAGTAATTGTGAAAAACTGAGTTTTAAATGTATTTGGCTAAGGTGTATGTAAACTTCCGACTTCAACTGTATGTATAATATATGTATATATGATAGACACATAGATTGCTCAGAATATCTACAGCTACCTTTAGATAGCTCTGCTATTGGGTCACAGCCAGGGTGCAGGGTCTGGTTGGTCTGATGTATGTTGAAGGGTTAATGAAGATAAAATGCCAGTGTGCTGGTTAGGATCATTATTGCCAGTGTGCTGGTTAGGATCATTATTGCCAGTGTGCTGGTTAGGATCATTATTGCCAGTGTGCTGGTTAGGATCATTATTGCCAGTGTGCTGGTTAGGATCATTATTGCCAGTGTGCTGGTTAGGATCATTATTATCAGTGTGCTGGTTAGGATCATTATTATCAGTGTGCTGGTTAGGATCATTATTATCAGTGTGCTGGTTAGGATCATTATTGCCAGTGTGCTGGTTAGAATCATTATTGCCAGTGAAGTAGAACGGGCATCCCCATTCAAGCCAATGATGCCATATAGAATAATGATTGGATTGGACTCAATTCTTTGTTCACTAGGACAAGCCTAGTGTTGGATCGCTTCATTTCCTGCTGTCCATATCACATAGTTCGGTATATCTGTCATATCACATAGTTCTTTATATCTGTCATATCACATAGCTCGGTATATCTGTCATATCACATAGTTCTGTATATCTGTCATATCACATAGTTCTGTATATCTGTCATATCACATACATCAATGTACGTTGTCAACCGTCTGTAGCACGGACCTTAATGTATTTTGGTAACCGTGTGTAGCATGGACCTTAATGTATTTTGGTAACCGTGTGTAGCATGGAGCTTATTGTATGTTGTTAACCAGTGGTTAGGAGTAGTGAACTACATGTAGTTGAACTAGTCATTTAATAAAATGTTGCCATAGCTTGGTGGTAGTTGAATAATAATTCCCATTCTGTTTTGGCATCCGACCTGCCTAATTCTCACTTGAAACATTGTTTTTTCGTGTTTAAAACCTCTTCGATGTTAAGTCCCCCAAATGGGGGACTTTGAGCAGTTCTGGACCAGTTCGGAGTGACATTTTGGTGTACAAAGTGTTCTGTGAACGTCGTAGGGCCTTATATTGCCAGAAAGCCCCATCTGTCTGCTCTCTGTTTCCACTCTCTCACCAGAGCTGACTTGAAGTGTCAGGTTTCAGACCCCACATTTGCATAAGGAGTGACGTGGCAGATTTCCTGGCCTATCCAGACAATAATCGATTTCCTCTCCCTGTGAGCAAGTGAGCAAAGCCTGGGAGATGGCATATGAACGGTCACAGCCTAGCGAGTCCAGCCTTTGTGGTTTCATCTCACCGTGATATTCTCAGTCCAGATATAGAGCTCACAAGATGAAACAAACTAAATAATTTCATAAAATTGAAAGAAGACCACTTTCTCTTGGTCACAGACCGACAAAATCACTTTGTGCTTAATGCTGAAGTTGTAACTGTGATGAAAACGCAGGGAGAAAAAGGTGTAGATTCACGCTCAGAGCGCGGCAGGTGTTTATTTCACCTTCGCAGAAGGCAGGAATCGCGGTCACAGGCAGGCAATGGTCATACACAGGTAGGCAACCAGGCAGGAGAATCAAAACTAGGACTGAATGGCTATAACTGGTTCTCACAAACGAGCTAGGAACTGGGCTTAGTAGAGTCAAAACGAGCAAATACCTCACAAGGCACAAACAGAAAGAACTGAACTAAAGAAGGAGCTGATGAGACCAGGTGAGTAACTAACACAGGTGGAATCAATGAACACAAATGAAAGACAGGGCTACATTCAAGAACACAAAGAAACAGGGCTACATTCAAGAACACAAAGAAACAGGGCTACATTCAAGAACACCAAGAAACAGGGCTACGTTCAAGAAACACAAAGAAAAGGGCTACATTCAAGAACACAAAGAAACAGGGCTACGTTCAAGGAACACAAAGAAACAGGGTACGTTCAAGAACACAAAGAAACAGGGCTACGTTCAAGAACACAAAGAAACAGGCTACATTCAAGAACCAAAGAAACAGGGCTAACGTTCAGAACACAAAAAAAGGCTACGTTCAAGACACCAAAGAACAGGTCTACGTTCAAACACAGGGTGAACTGAGAAAATAAATACAGAACCTTACAGTAACGAGTCTACACTCATTGGAATGGTGTCTCTGCTCAGTGGACGTTTAGGAGGACATTTTCTGTCCTCAGTTATGTGAAATAGTGCCAATATTGTAGTCACTTAGTATGGTCATATTTATTTTACAGTTATAAGAAATGTGAAATCTTATAGTAAAACATTTATAATTTGATTGTTATTATACTAAGAAAGCATTTCAGTTATTTCAAGCCCTATTGTCCAACTTTTGTTGAATAGGAAAAATATCACGGGGAGCCAGTATGAAAATGTATGCACTCACTAACTGTAAGTCGCTCTGGATAAGAGCATCTGCTAAATGACTAAAATGTAATGTAAATGTATTTCTTCTACAGCGCCTTGCAAAAGTATTCACCCCCCTTTGCAGTTTTTCCTATTTTGTTGCATTACAACCTGTAATTAAAATTTTGATTTTTGATTTTTATTTCAATGTAATGGACATACACAAAATAGTCCAAATTGGTGAAGTGAAATGAAAGAAATAACTTGTTTCAAAAAATTCTAAATAATAAATAACGGAAAAGTGGTGCGTGCATATGTATTCACCCCCTTTGCTATGAAGCCCCTAAATAAGATCTAGTGCAACCAATTACCTTCAGAAGTCACATAATTAGTTAAATAAAGTCCACCTGTGTGCAATCTAAGTGTCACATGATCTTAGTTCCTGTTCTGAAAGGCCCCAGAGTCTGCAACACCACCAAGCAAGCGACACCATGAAGACCAAGGAATTTTCAAAACAGGTCAGGGACAAAGTTGTGGAGAAGTACAGATCAGGGTTGGGTTATAAAAAAAGATCAGAAACTTTGAACATCCCACGGAGCACCATTAAATCCATTATCAAAAAATTGAACGAATATGGCACCACAACAAACCTGCCAAGAGAGGGCTGCCCACCAAAACTCACGGACTAGGCAAGGAGGGCATTAATCAGAGAGGCAACAAAGAGACCAAAGATAACTCTGAAGGAGCTGCAAAGCTCCACAGCGGAGATTGGAGTATCTGTCCATAGGACCACTTTAAGCCGTACACTCCACAGAGCTTGGCTGTAAGGAAGAGTGGCCATAAAAAAATTATTGCTTAAAGAAAGAAATAAGCAAATGCATTTGGTGTTCGCCAAAAGGCATGTGGGAGAGTCCCCAAACATATGGAAGAAGGTACTCTGGTCAGATGAGACTAAAATGTAGCTTTTTGGCCATCAAGAAAAACGCTATGTCTGGGGCAAACCCAACACCTCTCATCACCCCGAGAACACCATCATCGGCAGGGACTGGGAAACTGGTCAGAATTGAAGGAATGATGGATGGCGCAAAATACAGGGAAATTCTTGAAGGAAACCTGTTTCAGTCTTCCAGAGATTTGAGACTGGGACAGAGGTTCACCTTCCAGCAGGACAATGACCCTAAGCATAACGCTAAAGCAACACTTGAGTGGTTTAAAGGGGAAACATTTAAATGTCTTGGAATGGCCTAGTCAAAGCCCAGACCTCAATCCAATTGAGAATATGTGGTATGACTTAAAGATTGCTGTACACCCATCCCAAAAAAATCCCAGTGGCTAGATGTGCCAAGCTTATAGAGACATACCGAAACCTGCCCGAACAAGGAGGGGAGGCAGCCTCGGCGGAAGTCATGACATAGTTATTGTTTATAGCCACCTCATGAAAAAATAATTACGTTTGGGTATGTCTACATAGACAGAAATCTACATTTTGCACTATCAATAGGCTAAAGTACACATTATGTTAAAATCTGACTCCAGAGTGATCTGTTCAAGCAATTTGTAGTATATGACATTTCAGATTTAGAGTAGTTTGGATGTAGTGAACTACTTTTTCAAAGTAACTTTAATTAAGTAAACAATATGTTTCTCAAGGGTCGCTTTAGTGTAGCTTAACTTCTTCCAGTGTGAAGCAATTGATAGCTTGGTAAACTTTATTTTCAGAGTAGCTTTCCCAACACTGTCGTTAACCGTGTGTAAGTCACAAACCCTATGCATGTACTTTAATGTACAGTGAGTGTTGAGCGGAGTGTACAGTGAGTGTTGAAGCCTCAGAGCTTGTGAGTTATGATGTCACACTCTGTCCTCCCCTCTTAGCATGTTTTAAAAAAGATCAGTCCGTGGCTAACTGTCATTTAAAGAAGTGTCTGATCAGCATTCTCTCAGTCCTCTGTTGTCCAATCACAGCTCGCTTTCAGGCCTCCACTGGGGGCTCGCATCTGCGTTCCTGAACTTTAGTTAACACTGTGCTGTAATTGGGTGAGACTACAGTAGGACGTCTCTGTGCTGTAAATGTGGGCAGCATCTGGCTCAAGGCCCCCACCTGACTGTCTGTCACTCTACCTCTCAGCTACCAGACAAACACAGGACGAGAGAGAACAGAGAGGAAGCAAAGATTAAAGAGAACATTTCATGAACAAACGCCTCACTCTTCTCCTCTTCGCTGGCGAATTCATCCATTGTGTGAAGTTTAAAGGCTTTGCGTCTTACTGTTAGCTAGGAAATGTATGCAGCTTGGCACTGTTTTTCTCGCTGACACTTTTTCTTGCTTTGCAATCACATTGTTTTGATCACCATCTTCTGGAGAAAACAAGCAACCCAAAAAACAAACAAACAGACAGATGGTTCTTCTTCATGGAAGCTATTTGAGGCAGTGATACTCTGAGTTGTTTAGATGACTTTCGTTTCTGTGTTTGTTGCCTGAGTGGAAAACATGCATGTCATGAAACATCATCGCTGGTTTGGTTTGTTTACTGTCTGGCTGTTGACAGTGAATACCACAGGAGGTTGGTGACACCTTAATTGGGGAGGACGGGCTCGTGGTGATGTCTGGAGCGGAATTAGTGGAATGGTATCAAACGCATGGTTTCTATGTGTTTGGTGCCATTCCATTTACTCCGTTCCAGACATTATTATGAGCCATCCTCCCCTCAGCAGCCTCCGCTGCTACAGTTACATATATATACAGTTACCTCCACTGGTGAATACTCCACACTGTGCTGTGAGAGCAATCCCAGAACACATCCAAGTACACAGTTATGTTAGACGTGTCAACATTTTTGAATTCAGGTCTAGTCACTTATGCTATTTTATGCTATTGTGGTTGGGCCCAGATCCACACAGTACAGATCCACAGAGTACAGATCCACAGAGTACAGATCCACACAGTACAGATCCACACACTATAGATCCACACAGTATAGATCCACAGAGTACAGATCCACAGAGTACAGATCCACATAGTACAGATCCACACAGAAATAGATCCACACAGTATAGATCCACACAGTATCGATCCACAGAGTACAGATCCACACAGTACAGATCCACACAGTATAGATCCACAGATTACAGATCCACACAGTATAGATCCACACAGTATAGATCCACAAAGTACAGATCCACACAGTATAGATCCACACAGTACAGATCCACACAGTATAGATCCACAGAGTATGATCACATTACGATCCACACAGATGATCACCAGATAGATCCACAAGAGTCCAACAGATCCACAAGTATAGATCCACAGTATACAGACCACAAGTAAGATCCACACGTAAGATCCACAGAGTATAGATCCACAGAGTACAGATCCAACAGTAAGATCCACAAGTATAGATCCACAAGTAAATCCACAAGTAAGATCCACCCAGTACAGATCCACAAGATAGATCCCACAGTAAGATCCACAAGTAAGATCCACACAGTACAGATCCCAACCACAAATAGATCCACACAGTATAGATCCACCACGAGTAAAGATCCCACAGTAAGATCCAAGAGTAAGATCCAAAAAATAAGATCACACAGTATAGATCCACAAA
>LR778276.1:43842095-43860043 GCA_902810595.1 Coregonus sp. 'balchen'
CAGGACACATTCAATACCGCCTTGCACACTCTTGCCTGCATCTAGCTGATCTAGGGTGTGATCATTATTCCAACAGTTGCAAACGAGAGATTCTACTGGACAGATTCAGGTATGTTTATCCCTGTTCCGTTCCGTTTGCTTCCGTTTAAGAAATGTTTTTCAACAGAATTTGCGTAATGAATACACCGCTGATCACGCGTAAACACAATTCACTTTCATAACAGCCACGTTATATTCCTTTGCGCATCCATGCACTCTCCTCCTCTCACCTTTTCCTTTTGCTTGTGGACTTCAGCTGTATGTGACCAGGTGAAAGAAACTTTACAAGCCAAACCATGACCGCTACAGACAGCCTACATCATTGTCACCATATTAGCTAAAGTAAGGTCTTAGTCAACACAGCTAATAGGACTAACGAGTTAGTAAACCCGCTACAATCATGCAGTAACGTTACAGTGGACAAGTCAGTAAGCAGTTTAGCACTTACAACGGTGTGTCCCCAGTGGCAATAAATTAGTAAAACCAAAAGCTTACCTTGACTTGGAAGAGTTCCAGTGTTGTGTTGGATAGTCATAGCCAGCTAGCTGACATAGCATCCCTCTGTTTGAGCAGGGTGTTTGAGTAGGCTAAACTAGCTAGCTGCATTTGCTAGCTAAGTCTGTAAAACTGAAAGTTATTTTTTAATGTTTTTTACAAAATCTCTCTCTTTCTCTCTTGAATCATTTTGGAAGAAATTAATTTGTTCAAAACTGTTCAACTATTGTCTTTCTCTCTCTTTGAGTCAACTACTCACCACATTATATACACTGCAGTGCTAGCTAGCTGTAGCTTATGCTTTCAGTACTAGATCCATTCTCAGATCCTTTGATTGGTTGGACAACATGTCAGTACATGATGCAAGAGCTCTGATAGGTTGGAGGACATCCTCTGAAAGTTGTCATAATTACTGTGTAAGTCTATGGAAGGGGGTGAGAACCATGAGCCTCCAAGGTTTTGTATTGAAGTCAATGTACCCAGAGGACGACGGAAGCTAGCTGTCCTCCGGCTACACCATGGTGCTACCCTACAGAGTGCTGTTGAGGCTACTGTAGACCTTCATTACAAAACAATGTGTTTTAATCAATTATTTGGTGACATGTGCATATACAGTGCATTCAGAAAGTATTCAGACCACTTCCCCTTTTCCACATTTGTTACGTTACAGCCTTATTCTAAAATGGATTAAATACATGTTTTTCCTCATCAATCTACACACAATACCCCATAATGACAAAGCGAACACAGGTTTTTAGAAATTTTAGCAAATGTAAAAAATAAAAAACAGAAATACCTCATTTACATAAGTATTCAGACCCTTTGTATGCGACTCGAAATAGAGCTCAGTTACATCCTGTTTCCATTGATCATCCAACTTGATTGGAGTCCACCTGTGGTAAATTCAATTGATTGGACATGATTTGGAAAGGCACACACCCGTCTATATAAGATCCCATAGTTGACAGTGCATGTCAGAACAAAAACCAAGCCATGAGGTCGAAGGAATTGTCCGCAGAGCTCCGAGACAGGATTGTGTCGAGGCACAGATCTGGGGAAGGGTACCAAATAATGGAGTTCCTCAAGAACATAGTGGCCTCCATCATTCTTAAATGGAAGAAGTTTTGAACCACCAAGACTTTTCCTAGAGCTGGCCGCCGGCCAAACTAAGCAATCAGGGGAGAAGGTACTTGGTCAGGGAGGTGACCAAGAACCTGATAGTCACTTTGACAGAGCTCCAGAGTTCCTCTGTGGAGGTGGGAGAAACTTCCAGAAGGACAACCATCTCTGCAGCACTCCACCAATCAGGCCTTTATGGTAAAGTGGCCAGACGGAAGCCACTCCTCAGTAAAAGGCACATGACAGCCTGTTTGGAGTTTGCCAAAAGGCACCTAAAGGACTCTCAGACCATGAGAAACAAGATTCTCTGGTCTGATGAAACCAAGATTGAACTCTTTGGCCTGACTATCAAGCGTCACGTCTGGAGGAAACCTGGCACCATAGTTACGGTGAAGCATGGTGGTGGCAGCATTATGCTGTGAGGATGTTTTTCCGCAGCAGGGACTGGGATACTAGTCAGGATTGAGGGAAAGATGAACGGAGCAAAGTACAGAGAGATCCTTGATGTAAACCTGCTCCAGAGCGCTCAGGACCTCAGACTGGGGCGAAGGTTCAGCTTCCAACAGGACGACGACCCTAAGCACACAGTCAAGACAACGCAGGAGTGGCTTCGGGACAAGTGTCTGAATGTCCTTGAGTGGCCCAGCCAGAGACCGGACTTGAACCCGATCGAACATCTCTGGAGAGACCTGAAAATATCTGTGCAGCAACGCTCCCCATCCAACCTGACAGAGCTTGAGAGGATCTACAGAGAAGAATGGGAAAAACTCCCCAAATACAGGTGTGCCAAGCTTGTAGCGTCATACCCAAGAAGACTCGAGGCTGTAATCGCTGCCAAAGGTGCTTCAACAAAGTACTGAGTAAAGAGTCTGAATACTTATGTAAATGTGATATTTCAATTTATTTTTTAGCAAAAATGTCTTACAACCTGTTTCTAAGAAGTAGATTGATGAAAAAAAATAAAATAATACAATTTCATAAATTTTTGAATAAGGCTGTAACGTAAACAAAATGTGGAAACAGTCAATGGGTCTGAATACTTTCCGAATGCACTGTATTTAGTATAGTTTAATCTCAAATTGATAACTTTTTAAATGTTTTAGAATTGATATTTTTATGAAATTCACTGAGGAGGATGGTCCTCCCCTTCTTCCTCTGAGGAGCCTCCGCTGAACAGTACTAATAAACAAATAATCAAAAAGAAGAAGAATATCGGAAAGAGCAATGTCAGAGTCTGGGATATAAATGTGTAGTGTGTATAGACAGTATGGACAATATATAAGTAGGAAAAACATATGTCCAGCAGTAGTTATATAGGATGAGCTATGTGGAGAATACTGTGTGTACATATAAAATGAGTAATCAATTAGCTTAATTTCAAGATCAAATTAAATTACCACAAAATAGTGTTGCAGGAATTGTAATCTTATCTGTTTTTACAGAAACAATTTCATTCTATGTAATTATTCTAGTTTCCCCTACAACAACAATACAATGTAACTACAACACTCCGAAGAATCACCAGCCCTGCCCAACATCAAAGAACCACAAATTACTCAGTGCAGCACAACATCCTTTTTCTAACGGGTGGTGCTGATTCTAAATTTTTTACCTAGAATACAGACATAGACACGCTCGCGCATGCACGCACACACACTTGTCAAAATCCCTGTTTTCTAAAGCCTCTTTTATATGAGGAATAGGGTCAAAAAGTAGCACAGCCTGCTGACCGAAGGCTTAGTTAACAGTATTATTTACTAGTAAGCTAGGAACCATCTCAGGGACGAGGGGCATGTACAATCAGACATCTATCAATTCCTTCTATTTTCACATGCTTTTTGTCTCCCCGGATTGAAATTCTGTGTTTCGTGAGTTTTGTCATTGGGTATTTCCTCTGTCCATCCAGGGGGGATTTAGAACTGACTAGTTGTGAATCCATGGTAATATGTATGCCTGGATGCATTCAGTACAGAGAGAATGTTGAGAATGTTGAGAATTTGTGTAAGATTCTTGCTTATGGGTACCAATTGATCTAATTATATAATAAGAGACTTGTTTAAATATACCCGGCATATGAATTACATTTACAGTGCCTTCAGAAAGTATTCACACCCCTTGACTTTTTCCACATTTTGTTGTCTTACAAAGTGGGATTAAAATTGATTTAATTGTTACTTTTTGTAAACTATCTACACAAAATACAGTAATGTCAAAGCGAAAGAAAGAGTCAGCATATTTGGGGGGGATTAATGGAAAATAAAACATTACAGTGAACGAAAAAAGTGTTTGATCCCCTGCTGATTTTGTACATTTGCCCACTGACAAAGACATGATCAGTCTATAATTTTAGTGGTAGGTTTATTTGAACAGTGAGAGACAGAATAACAACAAAAAAATCCAGAAAAACGCATGTCAAAAATGTTATAAATTGATTTGCATTTTAATGAGGAAAATAAGTATTTGACCCCTCTGCAAAACATGACTTAGTACTTGGTGGCAAAACCCTTGTTGGCAATCACAGAGGTCAGACGTTTCTTGCAGTTGGCCACCAGGTTTGCACACATCTCAGGAGGGATTTTGTCCCACTCCTCTTTGCAGATCTTCTCCAAGTCATTAAGGTTTCGAGCCTGACGTTTGGCAACTCGAACCTTCAGCTCCCTCCACAGATTTTCTATGGGATTAAGGTCTGGAGACTAGCTAGGCCACACCAGGACCTTAATGTGCTTCTTCTTGAGCCACTCCTTTGTTGCCTTGGCCATGTGTTTTGGGTCATTGTCATGCTGGAATACCCATCCACGACCCATTTTCAATGCCCTGGCTGAGGGAAGGAGGTTCTCACCCAAGATGTGATGGTACATGGCCCCGTCCATCGTCCCTTTGATGCGGTGAAGTTGTCCTGTCCCCTTAGCAGAAAAACACCCCCAAAGCATAATGTTTCCACCTCCATGTTTGACGGTGGGGATGGTGTTCTTGGGGTCATAGGCAGAATTCCTCCTCCTCCAAACACGGCGAGTTGAGTTGATGCCAAAGAGCTCGATTTTGGTCTCATCTGACCACAACACTTTCACCCAGTTCTCTTCTGAATCATTCAGATGTTCATTGGCAAACTTCAGACGGTCCTGTATATGTGCTTTCTTGAGCAGGGGGACCTTGCAGGCACTGCAGGATTTCAGTCCTTCACGGCGTGGTGTGTTACCAATTGTTTTCTTGGTGACTATGGTCCCAGCTGCCTTGAGATCATTGACAAGATCCTCCCGTGTAGTTCTGGGCTGATTCCTCACCGTTCTCATGATCATTGCAACTCCACGAGTTGAGATCTTGCATGGAGCCCCAGGCCGAGGGAGATTGACAGTTATTTTGTGTTTCTTCCATTTGCGAATAATCGCACCAACTGTTGTCACCTTCTCACCAAGCTGCTTGGCAATGGTCTTGTAGCCCATTCCAGCCTTGTGTAGGTCTACAATCTTGTCCCTGACATCCTTGGAGAGCTCTTTGGTCTTGGCCATGGTGGAGAGTTTGGAATCTGATTGATTGATTGCTTCTGTGGACAGGTGTCTTTTATACAGGTAACAAACTGAGATTAGGAGCACTCCCTTTAAGAGTGTGCTCCTAATCTCAGCTCATTACCTGTATAAAAGACACCTGGGAGCCAGAAATCTTTCTGATTGAGAGGGGGTCAAATACTTATTTCCCTCATTAAAATGCAAATCAATTTATAACATTTTTTACATGCATTCTTCTGGATTTTTTTGTTGTTATTCTGTCTCTCACTGTTCAAATAAACCAACCATTAAAATTATAGACTGATCATTTCTTTGTCAGTGGGCAAACGTACAAAATCAGCAGGGGATCAAATACTTTTTTCCCTCACTGTATATCTTGATTAGATAAGTATTCATCCCCCTGAGTCAATACATATTATAATCACCTTTGGCAGCAATTACAGCTGTGAGTCTTTCTGGGTAAGTCTCTACGAGCTTTGCACATCTGGATTGTACAATATCAATATCAAGTTGGTTGTTGATCATTGCTAGACAGCCATTTTCCTGTGTTTAGCTCCACTCTGTTTCTTTTTATCCTAAAAAACTCCCTTGCCGATGACAAGCATATCCATAACATGATGCAGCCACCACCATGCTTGAAAATATGAACAATATTGTACAGCAGTGATGTGTTGTGTTGGATTTGCACCAAACATAACGCTTTGTATTCAGGACAAAAAGTTAATTTCTTTGCCACATTTTTTGCAGTATTACTTTAGTGCCTTATTGCAAACAGGATGCATGTTTTGGAATATTTTTATTTTGTACAGGCTTCCTTCTTTTCACTCTGTCATGTATGTTAGTATTGTGGAGTAACTACAATGTTGTTGATCCATCCTCAGTTTTCTCATCACAACCATTAAACTCTAACTGTTTTAAAGTCACCATTGGCCTCATGGTGAAATCCCTGAGTGGTTTCTTTCCTCTCCGGCAACTGAGTTAGAATTCAATGTCTATATATATATATATTTTTTTACCTATCTACCAATAGGTCCTCTTCTTTGCGAACAATTGCAAAATCTCTCTGGTCTTTGTGGTTGAATCTGTGCTTGAAATTCAGTGCTTGACTGAGGGACCTTACAGACACTGTAATTGTATGTGTGGAGTACAGAGATGGGGTAGTCATTAAAAAATCATGTGTGAGTCCATGAGTGAGTCCATGGAACTTATTATGAGACTTGTTAAGCACATTTTTACTCCTGAACTTATTTAGGCTTGCCATAACAAAAGGGTTGAATACTTATTGACTCAAGACATTTTAGCTTTTCATTTTTAATTAATTTGTAAACATTTCTAAAAAATAATTCCACTTTGGCATTATGGGGTTGTCACGGGGGTCTATGTCGTCCAAGTATGACCAAGGCGCAGCGTGTCCAAGAAACATGACTTTATTAAATAAACGTTAACGAACTACAAACAAAAGACGACTCAATGAAGTCCACGGTACACTGACCAAAAGGAACAAAAACCCACAATACCCACAGGAAAACAATCAGAATAAATATGGCTCCCAATCAGAGATAACGAGCCGACAGCTGACACTCGTTACCTCCGATTGGGAGTCATCGACCAAACCTAGAAATGCAGCCAACAGAAAGGCAAACCTAGAAACAAAACCAAAACCCAACAAAACAAAATACACCCTGGCTCAAATACAAAAGTCCCAGAGCCAGAGTGTCACAGTACCCCCCCCCTAAAGGTGCGCACTCCGGGCGCACCAGCATACAGTCTAGGGGAGGGTCTGGGTGGGCGTCTGTCCACGGTGGCGGTTCTGGCCCTGGTCGTGGTCCCCACCCCACCTTAGTCACTATCCGCCTCCGTAGCCTCCTCCACATGACCACCCCCCAACTAAACCCCACTGGATTAAGGGGCGGCACCGGACTAAAGGGCAGCACCGGACTAAGGGGCAGCACCGGACTAAGGGGCAGTACCGGACTAAGGGGCAGCACCAGGATAAGGGGCAGCACCGGGCTAAGGGACAGCACCGGACTCAATGGCGGATCCTGGCTGGCTGGCTCTGGCGGATCCTGGCTGGACGGCTCTGGCGGATCCTGGCTGGACGGCTCTGGCGGATCCTGGCTGGACGGCTCATGGCTGGCTGAAGGATCTGGCTGCTCATGGCTGGCCGACGGATCTGGCTGCTCATGGCTGGCTGACGGATCTGGCTGCTCATGGCTGGCCGACGGATCTGGCTGCTCATGGCTGGCCAACGGATCTGGCTGCTCATGGCTGGCTGACGGATCTGGCTGCTCATGGCTGGCTGACGGATCTGGCTGCTCATGGCTGGCTGACGGATCTGGCTGCTCATGGCTGGCTGACGGATCTGGCTGCTCATGGCTGGCTGACGGATCCGGCTGCTCATGGCTGGCTGACGGCTCTGGCTGATCCTGTCTGGCAGGAGGCTCTGGCTGATCCTGTCTGGCGGAAGGCTCTGGCTGATCCTGTCTGGCGGAAGGCTCTGGCTGATCCTGTCTGGCGGAAGGCTCTAGCGGCTCCGGTCTGGCGGACGGCTCTGAAGGCTCATGGCAGACGGGCGGCTTTGCAGGCTCAGTCCAGACGGGCAGTTCAGGCCCCGTTGGGCAGACGGCAGACTCTGGCCGTCTGAGGCGCACCGTAGGCCTGGTGCGTGGTGCCGGAACTGGAGGTACCGGGCTGAGGACACGCATCTCAGGGCTAGTGCGGGGAGAAGCAACAGGGCATGCTGGACCCTGGAGACGCACATAAGGCCTAGTGCGGAGAGCCGGAACAGGGCATGCTGGACCCTGAGGACGCACATAAGGCCTAGTGCGGAGAGCAGCAACAGGGCATGCTGGACCCTGGGGACGCACATAAGGGCTAGTGCGGAGAGCAGCAACAGGACGCACAGGACTCGGGGAACACACAGGAGGCTTGGTGCGTGGTGTAGGCACTGGTGGTACTGGGCTGGAGCGGGGAGGTGGCGCTGGAAATACCGGACCGTGCAGGCTTACTGGCCCCCTTGAGCACTGAGCCTGCCCAACCTTACCCGGGTTGATGCTCCCCGTCGCCCGACCAGTACGGGGAGGTGGAATAACCCGCACCGGCCTATGTGGGCGAACCGGGAACACCATGCGTAAGGCTGGTGCCATGTACGCCGGCCCGAGAAGACACACTGGTAGCCGGATGCGTTGGGCCGGCTTCATGACATCTGGCTCAACGCTCACTCTAACCCGGCCGATACGTGGAGCTGGACTGTACCTAACCGGGCTATGCCTGCGTACAGGAGACACCATGCGCTCTACTGCGTAACACGGTGTCTGCCCGTACTCTCGCTCTCCACGGTAAGTCCAGGGAGTAGGCGCAGGTCTCCTACCTGACTTCGCCACACTCCCTTTTAGCCCCCCCCCAAGAAATTTTTGGGTAGTACCCACGGGCTTCCAGCCTTGACTCCGTGCTGCCTCCTCATACCGCCTCCTCTCGGCTTTAGCTGCCTCCAGCTCTTCACGAGGGCGGCGATATTCTCCCGGTTGTGCCCAAGGACCCTTTCCATCCAGTATCTCCTCCCATGTCCATGAATCCTTGATAGGCGTCCATAAATCCTGTTGCCGTTTGACACGCTGCTTGGTCCTTTTATGGTGGGTTTTTCTGTCACGGGGGTCTATGTCGTCCAAGTATGACCAAGGCGCAGCGTGTCCAAGAAACATGACTTTATTAAATAAACGTTAACGAACTACAAACAAAAGACGACTCAATGAAGTCCACGGTACACTGACCAAAAGGAACAAAAACCCACAATACCCACAGGAAAACAATCAGAATAAATATGGCTCCCAATCAGAGATAACGAGCCGACAGCTGACACTCGTTACCTCCGATTGGGAGTCATCGACCAAACCTAGAAATGCAGCCAACAGAAAGGCAAACCTAGAAACAAAACCAAAACCCAACAAAACAAAATACACCCTGGCTCAAATACAAAAGTCCCAGAGCCAGAGTGTCACAGGGGTATTGTGTGTAGGCCAGTGACACAAAATCGAAATATCTTATTCTGACTGTTTGTTTACAAATCAGAATTCTGTTCATACGATTTATATAGAGTAACAGACTATCAATATTACATACCCTGTATGGAGGAGTTTCTTTGTGCGAATGAGGGCTTCATCTTTTCATCTTGGGTTGCAAAAAGGTTAGGAGGCTATGCTGTTATGTGCTGTGCTAATAATGTACAATATAGTAACATACTGATACAACATAAACTGTGATTATGGAGGTCCATATAGCACATACAGAGGGAACTCATCCCATTCCCTCTCTTTCCCTCTCCATGTTTTATAATTAGGTCTCTAACCAACATGACTTCACAAACTCACATCTCTAACAAATAGTTATCTGTGTAACATGTACTGGGGGAGAACACGTCTCAAAGGGAACAGGTGTTATGACATGAGGGAGCCTTTGGAATCCCTGGGATGTAAAATAACACCTGAGGATGCATCCCAAATTGGTCTCTGGTCTAAAGCAGTGCACTATATAGGGAAAGGGGTGCAATTTGGGATTCAGTCTGAGTCGTGGCTGTTCACTGTGAAGAGGGCTCCGTCCTAAGTGACGTACTATTCCCTATAGTCCACTAATATAGGACCTCAATGTAGAGAATAGTCTGTGCCATTTCAGATACGTCCATGGTTAAGCTAAAGATGCTTATAAAAGACGCTCGTGAGACTAATTGAGATGTTTCTATTCTATTCCAATAAATAATAAGAATATACGCCATTTAGCAGATTATTTTATCCAAAGTGACTTACAGTCACACATGCATACATTTTACATATGGGTGGTCCCGGGAATTGAACCCACTATAGTGGCATTGCAAGCACCATGCTCTGCCAACTGAGCTACAGAGGACCCCACAGAGGACCCTAACATGCTGGGTATGTTCAACATGAAATGGCAATGTGTCATAGATGGACAAGCCATTTAACATTGACATTTAGAAAAAACTGAGAAATGTTTTTAATATTGCCTTGCTCTCTCTCGCTCTGCTCTCTACGCTGATCGTCCTCGCTCGCTCGCGGGGACCAGAATCTCTCTGCAGCTCGTCGCGATCCTCTCGCTATCGATCTGCACTCTCCACCAGGATCTCTTCTCTCTCTCCTCTCTCTATCTTCATCTCTCTCTCTCTCTATCTCTCTCCTCTTCTCTCTCTCTCTCTGTCTTCGTCTCTCTCTCTCTTTATCTCTCTCCCTCCCTCTCTCTCTGTTTATGGGTGAAATCCAAGAGCTGTGTGTGCTATAGATAAGCATTTCAGAGGCACAGCATTGTGTGTACACACTAATCTTATTTGTGAGTGGTGTTGCATGACACTCAGACTCTGGATGCCCATGGTAGCTGCACCAGGAGGCCCATGGCAGCTGCACCAGGAGGCCCATGGTAGCTGCACCTGGAGGCCCATTGCAGCTGCACCAGGAGGCCCATGGTAGCTGCACCAGGAGGCCCATGGTAGTTGCACCAGGAGGCCCATGGTAGTTGCACCAGGAGGCCCATGGCAGCTGCACCAGGAGGCCCATGGCAGCTGCAACAGGAGGCCCATGGCAGCTGCACCAGGAGGCCCATGGTAGCTGCACCAGGAGGCCCATGGTAGCTGCACCAGGAGGCCCATGGCAGCTGCACCAGGAGGCCCATGGTAGCTGCACCAGGAGGCCCATGGTAGCTGCACCAGGAGGCCCATGGTAGCTCCACCAGGAGGCCCATGGTAGTTGCACCAGGAGGCCCATGGCAGCTGCACCAGGAGGTCCATGGCAGCTGCACCAGGAGGCCCATGGTAGTTACACCAGGAGGCCCATGGTAGTTGCACCAGGAGGCCCATGGTAGTTGCAACAGGAGGCCCATGGCAGCTGCACCAGGAGGCTCATGGTAGTTACACCAGGAGGCCCATGGTAGTTACACCAGGAGGCCCATGGCAGCTGCACCAGGAGGTCCATGGCAGCTGCACCAGGAGGCCCATGGCCCTCCTCCAACTGTCTCTCTCTCTCACACACACACACACACACACACACACACACAGACGCTACACACACCACAAGCCTCCCTCCTCGCTCCCACAGCCATGGGAACCACACAGTCCCAGAGAATAATGAGGATGAATCCACCTGACTCCTGCCAAACAGCTAGTGGGTTACAATGGATCATAATCCACCTGACTCCTGCCAAACAGCTAGTGGGTTACAATGGATCATAATTCCCTGGAAACATCATGAAGGGAATTACCAATGAGGCCAAAGAAACGATGGGGGAACGGAACGAAAAACAACAACTTAGCCTGCATCACTGTCACTGAAACGATTTAGTGGGCAAATGACCATTGTATCCCAAATGACACCCTATTCCCTATGTAGTGCACTACTTTGGACTAGGGTCGTGCACTATGTAGGGAATAGGGTGTCATTTGGGATACATCCAACATATTATCTACCAATATGCTGTTGATAAACAACATAGCCAAAGACACTCATGTAACACATCAGTAAAGCACCTACAGTATGTGATAACCAGGAAGCTATAAACACATCATGCCAACTGGTTTGCTGAGAGACCAGCAGTTGATATTTTCAATTTTCACATGGTCAGCTCTGTGAGTAACGTATTTACATAAGTATTCCGATCCTTTGCTATGAGACTCAAAATTGAGCTCAGGTGCATCCTGTTTCCATTTATCATTGCTGAGATGTTTTTACAACTTGATTGGAGTCCACCTGTGGTAAATTCAATTGATTGGACATAATTTGGAAGGGCGCACACCAGTCTATATCAAGTCCCACAGTTGACAGTGCATGTCAAAGCAAAAACCAAGCCATGAAGTCGAAGGAATTGACCGTAGAGCTCCGAGACAGGATTGTGTCGAGGCACAGATCTCGGGAAGGGTACCAGAAAATGGCTGAAGCATGAAGGTCCCCAAGAACACAGTGGCCTTCATCATTCTTAAATGGAAGAAGTTTGGAACCACCAAGACTCTTCCTAGAGCTGGCCACCTGGCCAAACTGAGCAATCGGGGGAGAAGGGCCTTGGTCAGAGAGGTGACCAAAAACACGATGGTCACTCTGACAGAGCTCCAGAGTTCCTTTGTGGAGATTGGAGAACCTTCCAGAAGTACAGCCATCTCTGCAGCACTCCAACAATCAGGCCTTTATGGTAGAGTGGCCAGACGGAAGCCACTCCTCAGTAAAAGGCACATGACAGCCCGCTTGGAGTTTGCCAAAAGGCACCTAAAGGACTCACAGACCATGAGAAACAAGATTCTCTGGTCTGATGAAACCAAGATTGAACTCTTTGGCCTGAATGCCAAGCGTCACGTCTGGAGGAAACCTGGCACCATCCTTACTGTGAAGCATGGTGTTGGCAGCATCATGCTGTGGGGATGTTTCTCCACTGCAGGGACTGGGAGACTAGTCAGGATCGAGGGAAAGATGAACGGAGCAAAGTACAGAGAGATCCTTGATGAAAACCTGCTCCAGATCGCTCAGGACCTCAGACTGGGGTGAAGGTTCACCTTCCAACAGGACAACAACCATAAGCACACAGCCAAGACAACACAGGCGTGGCTTCGGGACAAGTCTCTGAATGTCCTTGAGTGGCCTAGCCAGAGCCTGGACTTGAACCCGATCGAACATCTCTGGAGAGACCTGAAAATAGCTGTGCAGCGATGCTCCCCATCCAACCTGACAGAAACTTCCCAAATACAGGTGTGCCAATCTTGTAGAGTCATACTCAAGAAGACTCGAGGCTGTAATCGCTGCCAAAGCATTTAGTTCAGTTACCTTTGCTTTCTTGGGTACAAGAACAATGGTGGCCATCTTGAAGCATGTGGGGACAGCAGACTGGGCTAGGGAGAGTATATGCCCGTAAACACACCAGCCAGCTGGTCTGCGCATGCTCTGAGGACGCGGCTAGGGATGCCGTCTGGGCCTGCAGGGGGTTAACATGTTTAAATGTTTTACTCACATCGGCCACGGAGAAGGAGAGGCCGCAGTCCTTGGTAGTGGGCCGCGTCGGTGGCACTGTGTTATCCTCAAAGTGGGCAAAGAAGGTGTTTAGCTTGTCCAGAAGCAAGACGTCGGTGTCGGCGACATTGCTGGTTTTCCTTTTGTAGTCCGTGATTGTCTGTAGACCCTGCCACATACGTCTCGTGTCTGAGCCGTTGAATTGCGACTCCACTTTATCTCTATACTGACGTTTTGCCTGTTTGATTGCCTTGCGGAGTGGATAACTACACTGTTTGTATTCTGCCATATTCCCAGTCACATTGCCATGGTTAAATGTGGTGTTTCGCGCTTTCAGTTTCATGTGAATGCTGCCCTCTATCCACGGTTTCTGGTTAGGGTAGGTTTTAATAGTCACAGTGGGTACAACATCTCCTATACACTTGCTGATAAAGTCAGTCACCGAATCAGTGTATTCATCAAAATTATTTTTGCAAGCTACTCGGAACATATCCCAGTCCGCGTGATCAAAACAATCCTGAAGCGTGGATTCCGATTGGTCAGACCAGCGTTGAATACTCCATGGGTACTTCCTGTTTGATTTTCTGCCTATAGGAAGGGAGGAGCAAAATGGAGTCGTGGTCAGATTTGCTGAAAGGAGGGCGGGGGAAGGCCTTGTAAGCATCCTGTAAGTTTGAATAACAGTGGTCAAGTATTTTAACAGCATGAGTACTACAGTCGATATGCTGAGAAATTGTTTTTATTGCTCGGATGCGGTGGGTGGTGTGCTCGCCTCCTAAGTCGAACCAGCAGGCCGCGCCGAGTGCCTCTCCTCCGCCGGCAATGTTTTTGGTTGGCCTCTGGAATCAGTTCAATTGCCCTGGGGAAAGTGAACAAAGGATCTGCTTCGGGGAAGTTGTATTCCTGGTCGTAATGCTGGTAGTTCTGGTGATTTCCGCCGCTCTGATATCCAATAGTTGTTCCTGGCTGTATGTAATGACACAAAACATTTCCTGAGCTAATAACGTATAAATGATACATAAAAAAATACAAAATACCGCAAAGTTTCTTAAGAGCTAGTCGCGAGGCCGCCATCTCCGTCGGCGCCATCTTATTTCATGTTACATTTTTTTAAAGCAGATCTCATGCTAGAAGAGGTTGGAGTCCCCTGGCACAGAGACATAGTCACTGACCAATAACCTGCATTAAAAGGAATGGCCACTATGGAGGCACCAATAAGGTTGCTCTTTCATCTGTGCAACAGGATATATTCATACGGGAAGCATGAAAGGGAAAAGCGGAGGTGAAGAGGAACATGAGGGATGTATTGTTTTGTTTTCAATGTGTTGTGAATACAAGCCCACTAAGAAGCTTGAGGATTGATCAACACTATTTTTATTGTAGCTTTTTATGTAGTGTATCAACACCTTACATAGCGTGTGGAGTCAAGTAGCATTTTATGTAGTGTATCAACACCTCACATAATGTATGGAGTCAAGTAGATTTTTATGTAGTGTATCAACACCTTACATAACGTATGGAGTCAAGTAGCTTTTTATGTAGTGTTTCAACACCTTACATAACGTATGGAGTCAAGTAGCTTTTTATGTAGTGTATCAACACCTTACATAATGTATGGAGTCAAGTAGATTTTTAAAAAACATTATTATTTATTTTACCAGGGAAAGACATGTTGAGAGCTAGGTCTCATTTGCAAATGTGCCCTGGGAACAATACAGAAAATAAAATTATACACAATTTAAAACACAAAATTAAAATTAATAGAAAATATTATATACACAATAAACAATCAAAACAAAACAAACACATTTATCAATGTAAAAATCCATAGCCTTTTCTCCTAAACTGACCCAGAGACAACAACACATCCAAATGAAACGTTACTTGGAGATTATTCCACATGGTGGGAGCCTGATTTACCCAACTCTGTGGATCCACGTGGAGTCTCCAGCATTAACCAACCCTGTGATCTAGTGTTGGAATCAGAGTTTCTATATTTCAACAATGATTCTTAGTAAATTGGTAGTTTACTGAGTAAGGCTTTAGAAACAAAAATAGAATAATGAAGTGACCTACGTGTTTTTAGCGAGGTCCAACCAACTTTATGATAAAGGATGCTGTGGTGAGTGTCAAAACTGTCAGATGTTATAAAAACGAAGTGCGCTATGATAAATTGTGTCCAAGGGCTTCAAGACACTGGTAGCTGCATTCAGGTATATAATATGGCCATAATCTATAACAGGAATGAATGTAGACTGAATGATCTGTTTTCTACTAGTTAATGAAAGGCAAGCCCTATTCCAATAGAAGAAGCCCAACTTAATTCTAAATTTCTTGACTAACTCGTCAACATGCTTTAAAAAAAATAGCTTTTCGTCAATCCAGATTCCCAGATATTTATAGGTGGGGACACGATCAATGGGGTCACCATCTAACGTACTTATGCACAAATCATCAGTTACATTATTACATGATTTGGAGAATAAGATGTACTTGGTTTTACCAGCATTTAGTACCAACTTCAGGTCAACCAAGGCTTTCTGCAAGGGAGTAAAAGCAGATTGAAGAGTCACCAGAGCCTGAGCTGCCGTAGGGGCAGAGCCTGAGCTGCCATAGGGGCAGTAGTGTATACAACAGGGTCATCTGCGTACAGATGAAAGTTACAGTTTTGTACAGACAGACCAGTGCTGTTGATGTAAATAGTGAAAAGAACTGGACCAAGAATCGAACCCTGTGGGACACAATTTGTTATGTCTAGAAATCCTGATTTAACGGCATCAGTAAGTACACACTGTGTACTACAGTATCCACGTCTCATCGTGGGTGTGGGACCCGATATATAATGGGACGCTTGTTTAGGGATTTCAGTTTTGCAATTAGTTCCATGAAGTCACTTTTAAGCAGTTCAGAGCTGGCCAACTTAGTGTCATTAAATCCCACATGTACTATAACAGTACCTGTCTGTGGATTTTGGCTTATGGCTTCAGGAAGTAGCGTAGTGATATCCTTTACTTTTGCACCCAGATAGCATAGGGTTCTAATCCCTGGCAAGGAGATGTTCCTTACCATTGAGCTTCCATTGTTGAGCGCCGGTCGGATCCCCCGGGCTACCGTATCTCAGATCAGCGACAGAAGCCGCAGAAATCGGCTGTGGAGAATGCCGCGTAGATCCCGATTGCCGGGGGGGGGGGGGGGGGGGGTGGTCGCCAGCCGTACGTCTTGAGTAAAACAGCAGGGACAGTGGCTCAAAACGATTTGACAGTTTAATATCACGACGCTGCGAGAAAAAAACGGAACTCTGGGGTGAGGGTCTCTTCCTCCTCCTGGATCCAATCACACTCCATTCACACACGCCAGGAGTAGAGCTGATAGCATCCGACATTTAGCCAGGTTCAGAAGGCCGTAAGGTGGGGAAATGCTCAAGATCCATAAAAGTTCCATTACAGTCGTCTCTTTGAAAAGAGGCATCAACAAATGCGGTTAAACGTGAGGCGTCCTTTTTCAAAATTAGACGCTCATCCAGATGTTTAATTTCCTCAAGTAATGTAATGATCCTCTTCTCGGCAGCATTTAGTTCGTGGCATTTAACACAGGTGAAGTTTTCAGAAAAATCCTTCACTGGGATGACTGTGAACATGTCACATAAGATGCATTTAATGGCCTTATGGTCGGCAATAGAAGCAGGACAACACCCTTTACTCAATTCAGCCATTTTGCTTGCTAGCCAATAGGCTAGTAAAAGGCTACTAAAAAGATCCAGGGACAAATCTAGCGGTCCCAGCACTGTGGCTATCCGCGTCGCTGGATCTAAAATAAATAATACAAACTGGATCTAAACAATGTTTTTATTTAACTAGGCAAGTCAGTTAAGAACAAATTCTTATTTACAATGACGGCCTACACCGGCCAAACCCGGACGACGCTGGGCCAATTGTGCGCCGCCCTATGGGACTCCCAATCACGGCCGGTTGTGATACAGCCTGGAATCGAACCAGGGGGTCTGTAGTGACGCCTCTCGGGTCTAAGGCACTGCATCTCAGTGCTTGAGGCTCATTGTAATGGGAATATTATGTAACGGGATTTAAATTGTGTGCAGGATGCAACTTTAGTCAAATCATCAACTAAACTATATCCTCTTCCTAATAAAATGAAATAATTATATAATAATCAGATAATTAAAAGTATTCACTAAAACCGTTTGTCAGAGAACCACCACGGCAGCGTTCATCGTCAAGTGAATCAATACCTTACATAACGTATGGAGTCAAGTAGCTATTTATGTAGTCTGTCAATGTCTTACATAATGTATGGAGTCAAGTAGCTGTTTATGTAGTCTATCAATACCTTATATAATGTATGGAGTCATATGAGACATAAATATGTAAAGACCCATATCAATATCAAGTGTTGTGGATAATATGAATACATGAAGATGTATGACATGGAATGTCAATGGAATTGTGCATCCAGTCAAAATAACTAAGGTATTTTCTTATTCGAAGAAGAACAACGCCAACATCTGTTTTTTTTTTTTTTACAAGAAACTCACCTATCAGCAATAGAAAGTGAAAGGTTTGGGCGAGCTTGGGATGGGTTACCTTTCTCCTCCACTTACTCCTCAAGATCCAGAGGAGGATCAATTCTCAAAGTCCCATTTAAGTCTACAGAATGTACCACAGATCCAAATGGACGATTTTATTACTGGTTTAAAAAAAAAGGGGAAACACCTGGCCAAAACCTATAATGGAAATATAAGAAATTGTGTGCAAAACTTTAAAACGACACTAACTATATTTCCAAA
>LR778276.1:43860143-43893912 GCA_902810595.1 Coregonus sp. 'balchen'
TTTGTTTGTCTGGTCTCTTTCCTGATCATCATGTGTTGTTTGAGACGCCTGGTCGTTTGTCTTAACGGTGTCTGACAGATAGCTAAAGCCATAACCTTGAGTCAATTCTTATCGTGTCTTGTCAGTGTTTTGCTTTCTGTGGAAAGGAAGAAACCCGACATCTATGGCCTGAAATGGAACCCTATCCCATACAGTGCACTACTTTTGACCAGGGCCCATTTCCTACTGTCACGTCTCCTCCCGTGGCTCCCCTCCGGCGCTCTGATTCGCCGGTCTACTGAGCCACCGGTCTGAGCGCACCACCTCGGCAAACACAGGAATGGAAACCCAACGCACCCTAATCACCTCCAGCGCACCTCATCATCTCATCACCACCCCTATGTAGCCCTGGACTGTCCGGTCATGATTGTTAAGCGTCGTGTCGTTTACTCTCTCTTTGTTATTCTCTTTCTCATTGTTAAGTAAACCTTGACCTTGTTGATTCCTGCGTCTGCCTCTTCGTATACTCAGTACTTGTCACACCTATAGTGCATTCCCTGCATCAAAGGTAGTGCACTACATTGGGAATCCTGTGCCATTTGGGATGTAGGATCTTAATTTGATCACCATGTTGCAGTAGACATTTTTGATTTTTTGACAGTGTTTGGTTTTCGCCAGGCATAATGGGACCCATCTCGTCCAAAATGTTGACTCAAGTTTGCCAAAAAGCACCTGGATGATCATCAAGACTCTTGGAAGAACGTTCTATGGACAGATGATTCAAAAGTATAACTTTTTGGACGACATGGTTCCAGTAATGCCTGGCGAAAACCAAACTCTGCATTCCACAGTAAGAACATCATACCAAAGGTCAAGCATGGTGGTGGTGGTGTGATGGTTTGGGGATGCTTTGCTGTCTCAGGACCTGGACGACTTGCCTTAATAGAAGGAACCATGAATTCTGCTCTGTATCAGAGAATTCTACAGGAGAATGTCAGACTATCCGTCTGTGAGCTGAAGCTGAAGCGCAGCTGGGTCATGCAGCAAGACAATGATCCAAAACACACAATCAAGTCTACATGAAAATAGCTAAAAAGCAACAAATTGGAAGTTTTGGAATGGCCTAGTCAAAGTCCAGACCTAATCCCAATTGAGATGTTGTGGCAGGACTTGAAACGAGCAGTTCATGCTTGAAAACCCACTGAGTTAAAGCAGTTCTGCATGGAAGAGTGGCCCAAAATTCCTCCACAGCGACGTGAGAGACTGATCAACAACTACAGGAAGCATTTGGTTGGAGTCATTGCAGCTAAAGGTGTCACAACCAGTTATTGAGTGTAAGGGGGCAATTACTTTTTCACACAGGGGAATTGGGTGTTGCATAACTTTGTTTATGAAATAAATATGTAATTGTTGTGTTATTTGTTCACTTATGTTCCCTTTATCTAATATTAGGTTTTGGTTGAAGATCTGATAACATTCAGTATCACAAATATGCAAAAGTAGAGAAAATTAGAAAGGGGGCAAATAATTGTTCATAGCACTGTATATAGTGGGTCCCATTGAGCCCACTTGTACAGCATTGACACCAGTAGCAGTTCATTGACTCTACTAACAACTGAGCAAATATTGCCTCTCTCAGTGATTCACTTGGCCCTGTTGAGGACACAGCAGCCAGCTGAGGAGAGGGTACACAGGAGCAACGCGTCTGATCTCCTCTCAGCTCCTCAGCTCATCCCATTACAGGACAGTCAGCATGCAGCCCAACACAGCAGCCAATCAAAACATTACAATTCCAGAGAAGGCGTTTCTCCACTGCTCCAGAGTCCAATGGCGGCGAGCTTCACACCACTCCAGCCGACGCTTGGCATTGTGCATGGTGATCTAGGCTTGTGTGCGGCTGCTCGGCCATGGAAATACATTTCATGAAGCTCCCGACGAACAGTTCTTGTGCTGATGTTGCTTCCAGATGCAGTTCGGAACTGAGTGTTGCAACCGAGGACTGACGATTTTTACGCGTTACGCGCTTCAGCACTCGGCGGTCCCGTTTTGTGAGCTTGTGTGGCCTACCACTTTGCGGCTAAGCTGTTGTTGCTCCTAGACGTTTCCACTTCACAATAACAGCACTTACAGTTGACCAGGGCAGCTCTAGCAGGGGAGGAATTTGACGAACTGACTTGTTGGAAAGGTGGCATCCTATGACGGTGCCACATTGAAAGTCACTGAGCTCTTCAGTAAGGCCATTCTACTGCCAATGTTTGTCTATGGAGATTGCATGGCTGTGTGCTTGATTTTATAAACCTGTCAGCAACGGGTGTGGCTGAAATAGCTGAATCCACTAATTTGAAGGGGTGTCTACATACTTTTGTATATATAGTTTATATTTATATTTGTGGTTCCTGGAATGCTTGTAGTGTGTACGATTATGATGAAAATTCTGTGCAACTTCTGGCGTACGTTTAATGTGAACACTTATTCGCTTTAAGTTACAGTAGGCAAGTAGGCTACTGTGGCTAATTGGTCATCATGTAGCTAATTGATCGTAATATAGGCTTTTCAGTGGCCTACCATAAAAACAATGGAGAAAATGCATCCCAGAACATTTTAACATGGAAATAGCTGTACTATCATTCAGCCTACAGTAGCAGCCAATGTGTGTGTCACGCCCTGGCCTTGAGAGCCCGGTTTTCTTAGGTTGGTTTGGTCAGGGTGTGAATTTCTATGTATAGATTCTATGTTTTCTGTATCTATGTTGGCCGGGTGTGGTTCCCAATCAGAGGCAGCTGTCGATCGTTGTCTCTGATTGGGGATCATACTTAGGTAGCCATTTTGCCTACCTATGTTGTGGGATCTTGACTCTAGTTTGGCTTGTTTGTGTGTAGCCATTGTGAGCTTCACGTTACGTTGCTTTTTGTTGTCATGTGTTTACTTTGTTAATAAACATGTATGCATTCCACGCTGCACCTTGGTCCAATCCTGTACTCAACGAATGTGACAAAAGATCCCACCACCAACGGACCAAGCAGCGTGGCCAGGAAAAGCAAGAAATGGGAGGAGATACTGGAAGGAAAAGGATCATGGACGTGGGAAGAGATCCAGGATGGTATGGATCGCCTTCCTTGGGAGCAAACAGAGGCAGCGAGGGAGAAAAGACGGCGACTCCAAAATGCGAAACGACGAAGGAGACCCGAGAGGCAACCCCAAGAAAAAAAAATTGGGGGGCACACGGGGTGGTCGACGAAGCAGCAGGAGGCCATTAAAGGGCTGACTGTAGAGGAGGAGGCAGCTATTTTAGAGGTCCTCCAAGACCTGCGGATCAGCAGTTTGAGAGAGGAGGCCACCACATTACGGGGGCTGATAGCGAGGATAGAGCAGGAGAGCTCCCTTCAAAAGGAGGCGCTGCAGGAGGCCCTTAGGGAGAAGGAATTAGTGGATGCACGGAGAGAGGAGCTGGCCAGGCAACAGAAGGAGCGTGTGGTTCATTGAGGAACCAGGTTATGCAGAGATACGCACTGTGTCGCCAGTGCGCCTTCACAGCCCAGTGCGTCCTGTGCCAGCGCCCCGCACGTGCCGTGCGAAAGTGGGCATCCAGCCAGGACGGGTTGTGCCAGCTTTACACGCCAGACCTCCAGTACGCCTCCACAGTCCCGTACCTGCTCCCCGCACCAAACCAGTGGTGCGTTTCGCCAGCCCGGTACGCCCCGTGCCTGCTCCTCGCACCAAACCAGTGGTGCGTGTCTCCAGTCCGGCACAGCCCATGCCTGCTCCTCGCACCAGACCAGTGGTGCGTGTTCCCAGCCCGGTGCGGGCCATGCCTGTTCCTCGCACCAGACCAGTGGTGCGTGTCCCCAGCCCGGTACGGCTGGTGCCAGAGCAGTCCGCTCCACCGGTGCCCAGTCCAGCTCCGGTCAGCTGCTCCACTCCAGTGCCAGAGCAGTCCGCTCCACCGGTGCCCAGTCCAGCTCCGGTCAGCTGCTCCACTCCGGTGCCAGAGCAGTCCGCTCCACCGGGGTCCAGTCCAGCTCCGGTCAGCTGCTCCACTCCAGTGCCAGAGCAGTCCGTTCCACTGGTGCCCAGTCCAGCTCTGGTCAGCTGTTCCAGTCCAGAGCCAGAGCAGTCCGCTCCACCGGGGTCCAGTTCAGCTCCGGTCAGCTGCTCCACTCCGGTGCCAGAGCAGTCCGCTCCACCGGTGTCCAGTTCAGCTCCGGTCAGCGGCTCCACTCCAGAACCAGACGTCAACCCCTCTCCAGGGTCGGGGTCTCCCACACCAGGGTCCAGACAGGGCTTGGTGCATCGCGGGGGGATTGCCAGTCCAGGCCCAGATGTCAGCTCCTCTCCAGGGTCGGGGCCTCCCACACCAGGGTCCAGACAGGGCTTGGTGCATCGTGGGAGGACTGAGAGGGGAAGCATCGCACCGAGGTCCAGACCGGACCAGGGATGCAACGGGGAGGCAGTAAGCCGCCACCGAGGCTGAATGCCCACCCGGACCCTCCCCTAATGAGTCAGGTTGGTGCGGCTGGAGTACGCACCTTTGGGGGGGGTACTGTCACGCCCTGGCCTTGAGAGCCCGGATTTCTTTGGTTGGTTTTGTCAGGGTGTGAATTTCTATGTATAGATTCTATGTTTTCTATATCTATGTTGGCTGGATGTGGTTCCCAATCAGAGGCAGCTGTCGATCGTTGTCTCTGATTGGGGATCATACTTAGGTAGCCATTTTGCCTACCTATGTTGTGGGATCTTGACTCTTGTTTTGCTTGTTTGTGTGTAGCCATTGTGAGCTTCACGTGACGTTGCTTTTGTTGTTTTTGTCGTGTGTTAACTGAGTTAATAAACATGTATGCATTCCATGCTGCACCTTGGTCCAATCCTGTACTCAAGGTACGTGACAGTGTGGTGTTCAATGTAGGCCTACATTCCATGCAGGGCTTGACATTAACCTGTTTATCCACTTGTCCTTCAGACAAGGAGGTGACTGAAAATGTTGTGTTGTTTGATGCAAGAAACCACTTTACAAAATAAAATTAATTATTATTCCCATACCATCATTACAGAGAATCAGACAAATTATGCTACCCTCTGCCTAGTGGCTACTTAGCTTAGCTGTCTCAAAATACAACACTGCCCCTTTAAGACAGAAAAAATCTCTTTACCTGATGGCTAGAAATGCACACGTTTTGTGCTCTTGTAGGAAGCAATCACTCCCCCATTACTGACTAGAAATTAGCTATAACTGGGCTAATAACTCACTTACTAGCAAAGAATATGAACAAAAGGTGCACACATGGCTACATGCAGCTCTTGCTTTGATCTCAAAACAAGCACATCTACTTGCAAACACTCATGCTGTAAACACAGTCCAGTTCAAAGTGAATGGCACAGATCCATATATGGCAATGGTCTATCTGCATATATGGATACTGCAGCTCTGATTGGTTATGGCGCACCGGTCTGTGTAGAGTAGGGGCCTGAGTCGTGCCTGTCAATGCAATAGAATCCTACTCCAATGCGACCCCACAGGGCCAAAGCTATTGCTCACCAACGACTATGAATTTAAATACCGTGGTCAAGGGTTATGTTCTTTCTGTCACAAGAGCTGTTCCACTTTCCCCTGGAATACATGGAAGGAATACATGGAAACATCTGTTTGTTTTAATAGAGCTGCCTGTCATAACTTTTCTGTTCTTGTAGGGGAGAGGATATTGGTTAGACACAGTATCATTTCCTCTGGTATATAAAGCCTATCTAACCAGATACAGTCCCACTGCCTCAGGGATAGTTTATCTGACCAATCAAAAGTCTGGATTGAATATTGACGTGTCATTCAAGGCTCTGATAGCTAGCAACGGTCCCTTCATTTCCTTCACAAACAGACTATGACAGGTATGTGAAGTAAGTCATGTCTTCAGTGAGAATGTTCCATGGAATTCCTCCCTCTATTCTCCATAGAACCAGACACAAGATGTATTGGATTAGGAGCTCTGTTTACGCCATGTTGAGCACCTCTATTCCCTGGCTCCTGCTCTGGGACTCAATAAAGCTGCAAAAAGGGGTGTGTCCCCAAAATGGCACCCTATTTCCTATATAGTGCACTACTTTTGACCAGAGCCCTACGGGTTTCCAACAATGACTTGATGGCTCGGGAAAACACTAAATATTAGATTATATATTCACTTTAAATTAAGCTTAAAACAGCCAGGTCACAGTTTGACGTAGCTGAAACACATAATCTCCTCGTGTAATAACATTACACTGTAGGAGTACACTGTCTAATCACTATTTTTATATTAAAAACAGTAGTCAATGTCCATTACTGTATCCCATGTTGTTTTTTAGGCAACGCCCAGTGCAGGATTACAGCATGGTGAGTATGTAGGAAAAGAGTACACACACACAGTCTTACACACACACACATACACACACACACACACACACACACACACACGGCTCTATTTTAACAAACCTAACGCAATGGTAAATCTAAGCGCAGGCGGTAGCACTATAGGTTCATGGGTGTGTCAGAAATATTTTTGCTATTTTCACTATCACAATTATCGGTGCACTTGCTGGCGTTGGTGCGAGGATGAAACCTAGAGAGGAATCAGACTCTGAGGGGTGGCCAGAGATTATAAGAGTACATGGGCCATTAAGGCCAGATCGTTCTTCAAGATGTTCATAGACGACCAGCAGGGGTCAAATAATAATCACAGTGGTTATAGAGGGTGCAACAGGTCAGCACCTCAGGAGTAAATGTCAGTTGGCTTTTCACAGCGGAGCATTCAGAGGTCGAGACAGCAGGTGCCGTAGAGAGGGAGAGAGAGAGGGAGAGAGAGAGATGTGGTTGCTTCAAGTTGTGTATTTATGGTATTTTATGTATTGCCTTGGAATCAACTCCAATTCCAATGTTAGTCTGTTATAGTTTGTTAAATGGCTTACAGAAACTAAATAACAACATGTAGACCTATCTTTGCTAAATACGTTATCTTGAACCCATTTGCAGCCCACGTTGTTCAAAGTCATTGCATGGCTTCAATAGCATTCACACTGATGTAGGGGCTAGACCTAGTGTACATGTTATTATGGCTGAGCAAGGACATGACCAACATTGTCAATAAAGCATAAAAAGATAAACAAATATTTCTAAACAAAACAACTTGTTTTAAATAGGCTATGTCACACTTAAAGGCCCCATCATTTCTCCCCGTGGGCATATCATATTAAAACAACGCAGACTATGAAGGGTTTTACGCACATCCAAACTTTTCACAGTAGCTGGACAAAGATCCAATATAAATAGGAAGGAAGAATATCCACTCACCATTATATTGTTCCAAAATAGGCCTGTGTTTTATGAACATAATCGGAACCATTTTACAGATCAGATCGCATTCACACATCTCCAGAAGTGGCCTTGTAAGAGTGTCACCGACGTTGTCACCATAAAACCACGAAGGTGAATCATTCTAAGTTAGCTTGTAATAAAATGTAACGAAAAATAAGCAATACGTTTTTTTTTTTAAACAACAACAAAATAAATAAATGTAAAGACATCATAAAATCTCCAGGATAAAAAACACTCCCATTGCTGTTGAATCAGCCTTCATTATAGTAGGCCTAAGGGAGGGCTTGGGTTGCTGTTGAACCAATTCTTACAGGTTACAGATCACTTCTAAATACGAGGTTCACCGGTAATCACCGACGGTTCTCATCTCTCGTTTTCATGATGGGCATGGACACGTAGCCTACTTCATGGAGGGGTTTTTACTCACATCCAAAACAGGACCTGCATGGCTGAAATAATGTGGGCCTGCCTTTAACGAATAGATAAAAAGGGAACGTCAGCTCACTGTTTACTCCTCTGAAACTTGATATTTTAATAAAGCTTTGGTGATGAAGATTCATTTCCAAGCGGTCTCAGGAGCCAAGCCCTTTATCGACAGTCTTGGCTACTTCATGATTGAATTGGTCAGACAAAACACATCTTAATTGAGAGGAGGGGAGGCTATGCTTGGTTTTTAATCAAATGAAACGAAATGGGGAAAAAAAACATTTGTTTTTTATGTTTCTAGATATTAAGTACACAGGCACCAGAAGCACATTAGGCTACTCTTGTTCCATGCGCATATGAGCAGTGTGTGTCACGGCTGGATAGGCTGCGTTTCCACCGTCAAAATGAATACCATAACCAATGGTGTTACTGCTAAAACCAGCTTTTGGTTGGTCTTAAATATCCCTATCAGTGCTGCCTGAGGTTGTGTTGAAAATTAGCACTTTGGATCATGTTTTTAAGGATGCACCTCAAATATTCCCGAGCTGATACAAGACAGGTAAATTGCCGAACCTGGCGCTGGGGATGGAAAATGCCAGTGCGACAGTTTTTACACGACCTTAATTGCAAACGAACAAACTAACGTGCGTTTGCCACTAGCGCCGCCTTAACGCCAGCCGAAAATAGAGCCCCCGGTCTCTCACACACACCGCTCTGAGCAGGTGCTGGAGATCAAATATAATAGGTTCAGATAAAAATGTCTGTCAGTGTCTGGCAGTCACACACCTCTCCCCCACTAACCAGGCAGGCAGTCACACACCTCTCCCCCGCTAACCAGGCAGGCAGTCACACACCTCTCCCCCACTAACCAGGCAGGCAGTCACACACCTCTCCCCCACTAACCAGGCAGGCAGTCACACACCTCTCCCCCCACTAACCAGGCAGGCAGTCACACACCTCTCCCCCGCTAACCAGGCAGGCAGTCACACACCTCTCCCCCGCTAACCAGGCAGGCAGTCACACACCTCTCCCCCGCTAACCAGGCAGGCAGTCACACACCTCTCCCCCTCTAACCAGGCAGGCAGTCACACACCTCTCCCCCGCTAACCAGGCAGGCAGTCACACACCTCTCCCCCACTAACCAGGCAGGCAGTCACACACCTCTCCCCCACTAACCAGGCAGGGCAGTCACACATCTCTCCCCCACTAACCAGGCAGGCAGTCACACACCTCTCCCCCACTAACCTCACCAATCAGCCAGGCAGGCAGAGCCATCCTCCCCCACTCTGCTTACCCCACTAACCAGGCAGGCATAGCCATCCTCCCCCACTCTGCTTACCCCACTAACCAGGCATAGCCATCCTCCTCCACTCTGCTTTCCCCACTAGCCAGGCAGAGCCATCCTCCCCTACTTTGCTTTCCCCACTAACCAGGCAGGCATAGCCAATCCTCCCCTACTCTGCTTTCCCCACTAACAGGCAGGCATAGCCATCCTCCCCACTCTGCTTACCCCACTAACCAGGCAGGCAGAGCCATCCTCCCCCACTCTGCTTTCCCCACTAACCAGGCAGGCAGAGCCATCCTCCCCCACTCTGCTTACCCCACTAACCAGGCAGGCATAGCCATTCTCCCCCCACTCTGCTTACCCCACTAACCAGGCAGGCAGAGCCATCCTCCCCTACTCTGCTTACCCCACTAACCAGGCATAGCCATCCTCCCCTACTCTGCTTACCCCACTAACCAGGCAGGCAGAGCCATCCTCCCCCACTCTGCTTACCCCACTAACCAGGCAGGCAGAGCCATCCTCCCCCACTCTGCTTACCCCACTAACCAGGCATAGCCATCCTCCCCCACTCTGCTTACCCCACTAACCAGGCAGGCATAGCCATCCTCCCCCACTCTGCTTACCCCACTAACCAGGCAGGCATAGCCATCCTCCCCCACTCTGCTTACCCCACTAACCAGGCAGGCATAGCCATCCTCCCCCACTCTGCTTACCCCACTAACCAGGCAGGCAGAGCCATCCTCCCCCCTCAACATCATGGTAGCCAAAGACTTCCTCCCCACTCATCCCACAACAAGTCAGGCAGGCAGGAACAGATTATTATTTATTTATTAAGTGAAACCATGCACACATTTATTTGTACATTCGTACTGTATCTTAAGTTGTTTGTTATAGACCAAAAAGCAATTCGAAATAAATAGAAAGGTTCAGGCGAAACATTTGTTAAAGATGGAATAAATTATCCTTTATTTCACTGCAAACACTGTGTGTGGGACCTTCCTCTTCTATTGAGGCACAGATGATAGCCAGGGGCGGACTGACAATCTGGCGTTTCAGGCAGATGCCAGATGGGCTGGTCCATTTTTGGCCCAGTGGGCCTGTCTAACTTGTTTTTCTTGCGCAAAATGATAATTATCTGGCTAATAAAGGGGGCCTCAAGGAAAGGTGTGGAGGCCTCGAGAAAAACAATGGCCCGGTGTGGGGGCCTCAAGGACATTTTTTTGTTAGAAATGCCAGGGCCGATTTCTGGTCCCATTCCGGCCCTGATGATAGCCATCCTTTGGACCTCTCCCTGGACCTCATGCTGAGTTCTGTCCTGGCCTGGCTCCCACACAATCACACATGCTGTTGTAGTCTGTCCTGGCCTGGCTCCCACACCATCACATGCTGTTGTAGTCTGTCCTGGCTTGGCTCCCACACCATCACATGCTGTTGTAGTCTGTCCTGGCTTGGCTCCCACACCATCACATGCTGTTGTAGTCTGTCTTGGCTTGGCTCCCACACCATCACATGCTGTTGTAGTCTGTCCTGGCTTGGCTCCCACACCATCACATGCTGTTGTAGTCTGTCCTGGCTTGGCTCCCACACCATCACATGCTGTTGTAGTCTGTCCTGGCTTGGCTCCCACACCATCACACATGCTGTTGTAGTCTGGCTTGGCCCCCACACCATCACACATGCTGTTGTAGTCTGTCTTGGCCCCCCACACCATCACACATGCTGTTGTAGTCTGTCTTGGCCCCCCACACCATCACACATGCTGTTGTAGTCTGTCTTGGCCCCCACACCATCACATGCTGTTGTAGTCTGTCTTGGCCCCCACACCATCACACATGCTGTTGTAGTCTGTCTTGGCCCCCACACCATCACACATGCTGTTGTAGTCTGTCTTGGCCCCCACACCATCACACATGCTGTTGTAGTCTGTCTTGGCCCCCACACCATCACAGCATGTCAGCAAGACAAAGCAGCTGATCGTGGACTACAGGAAACGGAGGGCCGAGCACGCCCCCATCCATCGCCGGGGCTGTAGTGGAACGGGTCAAGAGCTTGTCCACATCGCTAAAGGAATTAACATGGACCACAAACCTACAGAGTTGTGAAGAGGGAACGACAGAGCCTCTTCCCCCTCAAAAAGCTGAGATTTGAGATGGGCCTTTAGATCCTCAAAAAGTTCTACAGTTGCACCATTGAGAGCATCTTGACTGGCTGCATCACCGCTTGGTACGGCAACTGCAAGGCACCCGACTACAAGGCGCTACAGAGGGTGGGGAGTAGGGCCCAGTACCATCCAGGACCTCTATACCAGGCGGTGTCAGAGGAAGGCCCCAAAATATAGTCAAAGACTCCAGCCACCCAAGCCTTAGACTGTTCTTTCTGCTACCGCACGGAAAGCGGTACCAGTGCACCAAGTCAGGAACCAACAGGACCCTGAACAACTTCTACCCTCAAGCCATTAGACTGCTAAACAAGACTGCTAAATAGCTAATCAAATGGCTACCCGCTGCCGCTACCATCTATTATCTATCCTGTTGCCTAGTCAGTTTACCCCTACCAATGTGTACACAGCTACCTCAGTTACCTCGTACTCCTGCACATGGACTCGGTACTGGTACTCCCTGTATATAACCATGTTATTACCCTTGTACTCACTTACTTCGTGATAATTATACCATGCTATTACCATGGTACTACCCTGTATATAGCCCTGTTATTACCCTGGTACTCTCCTGTATATAGCCATGTTATTACCATAGTACTTCCCTGTAGCCATGTTTTAATTAACCTGGTGTACTTCCCTGTATATAGCCATGTTATTTACCTGGTACTCCCTAGTAATATAGCCATGTTATTAACCTGGTACTATCCATGTATACTAGCCCATGGTATTACCTGTTACTCCTGTAGCCATGTTATTACCCTGGTACTCCCTGTATATAGCCATGTTGATTACCCTGGTACCCCTGTATATAGCCCATGTTTATTCCCTGGGATCCTTCTACTCCTGTATATAGCCCATGGTTATTACCTAGTACTACCCTGTAGCCCATGTTATTACCTGGTACCTCCCTGTATATTATCCATGTATTACCTGGTACTTCTCCCTGTTATATAGCCATTTGGTTACCTGGTACTCCTGGTATATAGCCATGTTATTACCTGGTACTCCCTGTATATAACCATGTTATTACCTGGTACTCCCTGTATATAACCATGTTATTACCTGGTACTTCCTGTATATAACCATGTTATTACCTGGTACTCCCTGAATATAGCCATGTCATTACCTGGTACTCCCTGTATATAACCATGTTATTACCTGGTACTCCCTATATATAACCATGTTATTACCTAGTACTCCCTGTATATAGCCATGTTATTACCTGGTACTTCTTGTATATAGCCATGTTATTACCTGGTACTTCCTGTATATAACCATGTTATTACCTGGTACTCCCTGTATATAACCATGTTATTACCTGGTTCTCCCTGTATATAGCCATGTTATTACCTGGTACTCCCTGTATATAGCCATGTTATTACCTGGTACTTCCTGTATATAGCCATTTTATTACCTGGTACTCCCTGTATATAACCATGTTATTACCTGGTACTCCCTGTATATAACCATGTTATTACCTGGTACTTCCTGTATATAGCCATGTTATTACCTGGTACTTCCTGTATATAGCCATGTTATTACCTGGTACTTCCTGTATATAGCCATGTTATTACCTGGTACTCCCTGTATATAACCATGTTATTACCTGGTACTTCCTGTATATAGCCATGTTATTACCTGGTACTTCCTGTAGCCATGTTGTTATTTTTACTTGTGATTGTTATTCTTTATTCACAGTGTATTTATTCCTTGTTTCACTATTTCTATTTTACTCTTTATCTTTCATTCTGCGTTGTTGGGAAGGGTCCGTAAGTAAGCATTTTACGGTTAGTCTACACCTGTTGTTTACGAACCTGACAAATTATCTGATTTGATTTTGATTTTACATTGCTAAAGCACGTCCACCATTCCTTCCTCCTCCTGGCCCTGACCAGACCATGACACACACACCCTGACGCTGACCACTTTTATGTTATATTGCCAGGTTTTGTTTTTGTATCTGTCTGTATCACATCTCATCCGCTGGAGACAGTGCAAAAGCACCTTTCTCCCTGCCGGCTGCCTGGCTACTCCATGTTATGTTAATTAGTGTCAGAACGCAGTGCAATGTACCATCTTGAACCCCTCTCTCTTTCTCTCTCCTCTCCTCTCTCCTCCTCTCTCTCTCCTCTCTCTTCTCTCCTCTCTCTCTCCCCCCCTCTCTCTCTCCCCCCTCTCTCTCTCTCTCTCTTCCATCTCCAATCTCCGTCTCTCTTCTCCTCTCCTCTCTCTTCTCTCTCGCTCTCCTCTCTCTCGGTCTCTCTCTGTACAGTATATCCCAACCACACAGCATAGCCCTGACACTGCCCCCTCTCTTTCCTGTCTCCCCCTCTCCTGCCTCCTCTCCTCTCTGCTCCCTCCCCCTCTCCTCTCCTGCCTCCCTCCCCCCCTCCTCTCCTGCCTCCCTCCCCCTCATTCCTCCCCTCTCCTGCCTGCCTATCTCCCCTCTCCTGCCTCCCTCCCCCTCTCCTCTCCTGCCTGCCTATCTCCCCCTCTCCTCTCCTGCCTGCTGCCTTGTGCTGCTGTGATTGGCCCACTATTTCTTCTTTCCCAAGTCTAATGAACTGAGTTAATCACATCAGATGAGGGGGAAATCAAATGGGATTCTTAACCCAGCATATAACACATCACGCCTTGGAGCCCTGGACATAAAAATATCTACTCATCCATTTGTGGATGACACAAGGAGTTATATTATATTGATGGGGATGGTGCTACGGTAGATTACACCTGGGTCAAACCAACAGTCTCATTTTGGTTTTGGTACACCAGAAGTACATTCATTTCCAACGGAAAGCTTCGTTTGCCTTGCAGCATTGCGTTGCAGAGGTAGTTGCAGTGCGTTCTGTGTTCTGCGTGGTGCACACGTTGGATTCATCCAACGCATGCAGCAAATTGTTTGTGTAGACGTGACAGAAATAGTAGCAGAAGGTGAATGTTGAACTGTTGTTGAACACATATCTCTGTTCGCGACCATCAACAGAGCTAGGCAGCTGTTCTTCTGTGTAGTGTTATATTGTGTGTGTGTGCGTGCGTGCTTGTCTGCATGTGTGTGTCTGTGTAGGTGTGTGGGTATGGCAGATGCATCTGTGTGTTTTGTGTGTGTGAAAGCATAGGTGTGTTTTGGTATGCGCTGTTCATGCTTGTCTCTCCAGCTCCTTTCGAGCAACATCTTTCCCTGACTTTCTCAGAGCTTCAGAGTCCTCTCTCTCTCTTTCTCTCTCTCTCTCTCTGTCTCTCTCTCTCAATTTTTCAATTCAATTTCAATTTAAGGGCTTTATTGGCATGGGAAACGTGTGTTAACATTGCCAAAGCAAGTGAAGTAGATAGTAAACAAAAGTGAAATAAACAATAAATATTAACAGTAAACATTACACTCAGAAGTTTCAAAAGAATAAAGACATTTCAAATGTCAAATTATGTATATATACTCTCTCTCTCTCTCTCTCTCTCTCTCTCTCTCTCTCTCTCTCTCTCTCTCTCTCTCTCTCTCTCTCTCTCTCTCTCTCTCTGTACAGTTTACCCAACCCACACAGCATAGCCCATGACACCTGGGTTCAAATAGTATTTGACATTTTTCAAATACCTTGATCGTTTGACTGAGCCTGTCAGGAGTGCTTGTTGGACAGGGTTTGCACTATTCCTTTGGCCAGGCAAGCTCAATCAAGCCCAGCTAAAGTATTTGAAAGATAACACATCTATTTGAACCCTGGTCTTCAGCCCTGCCTGCCAGGATTGCCAGAGAACACAAGTTCTGCTGTGGATGGAACTCAACACACTGCTCAGCTAAGTTAAAGTGCCTTCAAGTATTCACACCCCTTGACCTTTTCCACATTTTGTTTTGTTACAGCCTGAATTTTAAATGGATTAAATTGAGATTTTGTGTCACTAGCCTACACACAATACCCCATAATGTCAAATTGGAATTATGTTTTGAGACATTTTTACAAATTAATTAAAAATTAAAAGCTGAAATGTCTTGAGTCAATAAGTATTCAACCCCTTTGTTGTGGCAAGCCTAAATAAGTGCAGGAGTAAATGTTTGCTTAACAAGTCACATAATAAGTTTCATGGACTCACTCTCTGTGCAATCATAGTGGTTAACATGATTTTTTAATGACTGCCTCATCTCTGTACCCCACACATACAATTAACTATCTGTAAGGCCCCTCAGTCAAGCAGTGAGTTTCAAACAAAGATTCATCCACGAAGACCAGGGAGGTTTTCCAATGCCTCATAAAGAAGGGCAACTATTGGTAGATAGGTTTAAAAAATAAATAAAAAAGCAGACATTGAATATCCCTTTGAGCATGGTAAAGTTATTAAATACACTTTGGATGGTGTATCAATACACCCAGTCACTACAAAGATACAGGCGTCCTTACAAAGATATAGGCGTCCATCCTAACTCAGTTGCCAGAGAGGAAGGAAACCGCCAATGCTGACTTTAAAACAGTTACAGAGTTGAATGGCTGTGATAGGAGTAAACTGAGGATGGATCAACAACATTGTAGTCACTCTACAATACTAACCTAAATGACAGAGTAAAAAGAAGGAAGCCTGTACAAAATAATAATATTCCAAAACATGCATCCTGTTTGCAAAAGTAAAACGGCAAAATATGTTGCAAATAAATTAACTTTATGTCCTGAATACAAATCATTATGTTTGGGGCAAATCCAACATAGGACATTACTGAGTACCACGCTTCATATTTTCAAGCATGGTGGTGGCTGCATCATGTTATGGGTATTTTTGTAATTGGCAAAGACTAGGTCGTTTTTTAGGATAAAAGAAACAGAATAGAGCTAAGCACAGGCAAAATCCTAGAGGAAAATCTGGTTCAGTCTGTTTTCCAACAGACACTGGTAGACAAATTCACCTTTCAGAAGGACAATAACCTAAAACACAAGGCCAATTACACTGGAGTTGGGAGTTGCTTACCAAGACGACTGTTGAATGTTCTTGAGTGGCCTACGTACAGTTTTGACTTAAATCGGCTTGAAAATCTATGGAAAGACTTGAAAATGGCTGTCTAGCAATGATCAACAACTAAGCTCTTAGAGACTTACCCAGAAAGACTCACCGCTGTAATCGCTGCCAAAGGTGATTCTAACATGTATTGACTCAGGGGGTTGAATACTTATCTAATCAAGATATATTAATGTTTTTTACAACTGTTTGAATTTTTCTTCCACTTTGACATTACGGAGTATTTTGTGTAGATCGTTTACAAAAAATGACAATTAAATCCATTTTAATCCCACTTTGTAACACAACAAAATGTGGAAAAAGTCAAGGGGTGTGAATGCTTTCTGAAGGCGCTGTAGCTCAGTTAGTCACTGTATGGTGATCTCAGCCCTCACATTGCTGAGTGTCCCACAGAGGCTGCTCTGAAACAGTCAAACTGGACGAGATAAGATCTTGACAGAATCCTAAACAGAACCCTATTCTCTATACAGCGTGGTGGCCCTGGAACCCTATTGGGTTCATCCAGGACCTCTATACCAGGCGGTGTCAGAGGAAGGCCCTAAAAATTGTCAAAGACTCCAGCCACCCTAGTCATAGACTGTTCTCTCTGCTACCGCACGGCAAGCGGTACCGGAACGCCAAGTCTAGGTTCAAAAGGCTTCTCAACAGCTTCTACCCCCAAGCCATAAGACTCCTAAACAGCTAATCATGGCTACCCAGACTATTTGCACTGCCCTCCCACCCCCCCCACCCCCCCCCACCCCACCCCACCCCATCCCCCTCTTTTACGCTGCTGCTACTCTGTTAATGATTTATGCATAGTCATTTTAACTCTACCCACATGTACATATTACCTCAATTACCTCGACTAGCCGGTGCCCCCGAACATTGACTCTGTACCGGTACCCCCTGTATATAGCCTCCCTACTGTTATTTCATATTGACTCTGTACCGGTACCCCCTGTATATAGCCTCCCTACTGTTATTTCACATTGACTCTGTACCGGTACCCCCTGTATATAGCCTCCCTACTGTTATTTCACATTGACTCTGTACCGGTACCCCCTGTATATAGCCTCCCTACTGTTATTTCACATTGACTCTGTACCGGTACCCCCTGTATATAGCCTCCCTACTGTTATTTTATTTTACTGATGCTCTTTAATTATTTTCTTTTCTTTTTTCTTTTACTTTTTTCTTTTAAGAAACTGCATTGTTGGTTAAGGGCTTGTAAGTAAGCATTTCACTGTAATGTCTACACCTGTTGTATTCGGCAGCACGTGGCAAATACAATTTGATTTGATTTGATTTATTGGCCGTTGTCAAAAGCAGTGCACTATCAAGGGAATATGATGCCATTTGGGATGCATCCCATGCAAACAGTTTAAAAATGCCTCGATTATCCTACGGTGGGACTGGAAACACTTATTTTGTCTATAATGTTAACAACCAGTTTTTCAATCAGTATTGATTTATGATTATCTTGCTTAAACAAGTAAGAATAATAATGGGCGGATGGAACTTCATAAAAATATTGATCATAATTGATCAATTATTCAAAATAAATGATTGTTTCGAAAGTGCTAGGATGGACACAATTCATTTAACTTCATTTTTAAATTATAATTTATGACCATGAAATCAATTTCATTGCGCTAATAGTTATGTAGACTGTTCTGGAAATTACATTATGATTGGTTTATTGGATGCCGTATTCATTAAAAAAAAAAATATATATATATATATATAGTAGGCCTACTGCTAGTCGTAACACTGTTTTACAGACTTGTAACAGTGTAATACATGTATTGCAGTAGTCTAGGATACTACAGAAAATCCTCTTCCATTTTCCTTGTCTTTTATTTATTGTTTCCTACCGACCTCTCCCATCAGAGTGACGTGATTCGACCCACTCACCCCCTATCATCCCGTCACCAATGAGCTGTGGCTGTGAGACACCCCGTTGATTGTTGAGAAACGTTTTACACAATCGAATTAACATCGGGGCAGCTAGGGCGTAGAAGGGCGTAGAAGGGAGAATAAATGAATTCCGAATAAATAGTCTAGGATATCCTGGGAATAAACCTACTAGATAAATCAAAGAGAGACTTCAACCACCATTCGCCCTCAGGCACAAAGAGAGAGAGAAGTCTCTGGGACGGTCCTGGCAGCACAACAACCATTATATCCCGATTTCCTCTCTCCATTGGAAGAAACAAGGCACCTGCAATGGCAATTCACTGAGTTGGAATTATGGCGAAATGGGCTTCAAAATAAAACACTTTGGAATGTGATAAATAAAACGGACAGGGAAAATCTGAGCGTGTGAGAACAAAACAAATCAGAGCGAGAGCAAAGCGCTGTGAGCTATATTAAGTCACCGCATTGCTTTGACTCTCAAAGCAACAGGAACGGGAAAGAGCACGGCGCACGAGCACGGGCGCCCCGGTTGCGTACGATTTAAGCCGCCGCCTACCACAGCAGGGAGACCATCCTGTTTCGTCCACTAAATTACTATCCATGGCTGATTTTTTTTATACGACCTGCTTTTCAACTGGTAACCGAGAAACCGTGGATAAAATAAGATAAGATAAGATGTTGAAGTGATTATAGGGGGTAAATAATCAACAATACCGGGCAAGCAAGGTCCCTTCCCCGAGCGCAGGTGGATCCAGCGAAGTGGTGGAACAGGGTGTTGAACGAGGACAGGATCAGCAGCGCGTGACAATAACCTCGGGACTACTAGTCTACTAGGTCTTCAAAGAATAGGTCTAACTATTCATTCCTATTTTTGCTTTTTGAGGTCCATATGATGCTAAATCGTTTCACAAACTGGATGTGTATCAGAACTTCAGTATGGTGGAAATAGAATAATCCAAGTGATGTTGCCACTGTATAACGCATAACGCACTTGGACTAATAGGAGTGTAACCCTAATTTAATTATTGTTTTGTAGGCTTTCCAAGCCTGCTTTTGTTGGAATAATACCTAGTTCTCTCTCATGTGGACCTATAATAGTCTGTAAGGATGCCTGAAGCACTCGCCCCAGCCCAGGCGCTCTACATCGGCATGGAGGTGGTGATTGCCGTCTTCTCTGTCCTGGGTAATGTGATGGTGGTCTGGGCAGTGAAAATTAACAAGTCGTTGAGAGACACAACATTCTGTTTCATCGTTTCTCTGGCACTGGCGGATATCGCAGTGGGAGCCATGGTCATCCCCTTGGCGATAACTATCAGCATCGGACTCCAAACTCACTTCTACAGCTGCCTGATGGTCGCGTGCACGGTGCTGGTGCTGACGCAAAGTTCCATCCTAGCCCTCCTGGCCATTGCGATTGACCGCTATCTCAGGGTCAAGATTCCAACCAGGTAAACAAAACCAGCTCATCATGTTTTATACGTACACTGACCATCCAGTTATATTCTAACTATGCAGGTGGATAAAATGCACTACTGAGGAGGATGATGATGATGATGATGATGATGATGATGATGATAAAAGGAGAAGGTGATGATGAGGAGGAGGATGAGGGTGAGGGGAATAAGGGGGTGATGAGGAGGAGGTGATGAAGAGGGTGTAATGCTGATCAGGAGGAGAAGGAGGTGATGAGGAGGAGGTGATGAAGAGGGTGTATTGATGATCAGGAGGAGAAGGAGGTGATGAGGAGGAGGTGATGAAGAGGGTGTAATGATGATTGTGAGGAGGAGAAGGTGGTGTGGAGGATGAGGTGATGAAGAGGGTGTAATGATGATTGTGAGGAGGAGAAGGTGGTGTGGAGGATGAGGTGATGAAGAGGGTGTAATGATGATCAGGAGGAGAAGGAGGTGATGATGAGGAGGAGGTGATGAAGAGGGTGTAATGATGATGGTGAGGAGGAGAAGGTGGTGTGGAGGATGAGGTGATGAAGAGGGTGTAATGATGATGATGATGAAGAGGCGGAGGAGGAAGATCTGATTACGAGGTGATGTCATGGGGGTCATCATAACACCTTTCGGTTCATTTCACTAGGATGCCTACATCCTCACTGCCAGACCCCTGTAGGCATGGCGACGGGAGGGGGTCGGACATGCTGGTATTAACATGACAGCTTAACACAAACACACAGAAAGACATGTACACAAATGAAGACACACACACACCGACAGCTCACCATAGCAGAGCTGATACAAGCAGCTCTAATTAGCTGTTATGTCCTCAGGAATGCAGTGAAGGAAGGATGAGAGACTAACAAGTCGTCACTGCGTGAAAAAGTGGAGAAAATCACATCTCTGTCTGTTTTACTCCTTCTCTGCTGCCAATGTGCTGCTTTTTGCTGTTCAACTTACAGTACTTGACCATTTTCTAGGGAACTTATTCAAAGGAGAATTAGAGGAGAATACAGCAGAGGATACTGTTGAGGTCAAAACACGTCAGCCTATTTAATTAATCAAAGAGCACCTATGCATTCAACAATTATTTTATTATTTCAGTCTTTTTGGGAGATGCCATCACCCTTTCTTTTTTGAAAGATTGGGATATTGGTTTATATTTCAGTGGAATTGAGTGATTCTGTGACAGTGACAGAAATGACCGTTTTAGTAATGCATATTGAATGTATCAGCCTCTGGTGTTGCATGTTCTAGTGCTGCATGTACTAGTGTTGCATGTACTAGTGTTTGCATTTGACTAGTGCTGCATGTACTAGTTTTTGCATGTACTAATGCTGCTGTACTAGTGCTGTCATGTTACTAGTTGCTGCATGTAAGGTGAATGTACTAGTGCTTGATGTAACTAGTGTTGCATGTACTAGTGATTGGCATTTACTAGTGCTGCATGTACTAGTGCTTGCATGTACCAGTGCTGCATGATACTAGTTGCTGCTAGTACTAGTGTGCATGTACTAGTGCTGCATTTACTAGTGTTTGCATGTACTGAGTGCTGCATGTACTAGTGTTTGCCATGTACTAGGTTGCATGTCTAGTGGTTTGGCATGTACTAGTGTTGCATGTAACTAGTTGGCAGGGTACTAGTGTTGCCATGGTACTAGTGTTAGCATGTACTAGGGCTGCCTGTACTAGGTGCTGCATGTAACTAGTGTTGCATGTACTAGTGCTGCATGTACTAGGTGCTGCATGTAACTAGTGTTGCATGTACGTAGTGCTTGCATGTACTAGTGTTGCATGTCTAATTGTTCTGAGTACTAGTGCTGCATGTACTAGTGGACTGCATGTTTAATAGTGCTGCATGTACTAGTGTTTGATGTACTAGTGTGAGGTACTAGGTGCCATGTACTAGTTGCTGCATGATACTAGTGTTGCATGTACTAGTGTGCATGTACTAGTGTTGCATGTACTAGTGCTGCATGTACTAGTGCTGCATGTACTAGTGTTGCAATGTTGCTACTAGTGCTGCATGTACTAGTGTTGCATGTACTAGTGCTGCATGTACTAGTGTTGCATGTACTAGTGTTGCATGTACTAGTGCTGCATGTACTAGTGCTGCATGTACTAGTGCTGCATGTACTAGTGTTGCATGTACTAGTGCTGCATGTACTAGTGTTGCATGTACTAGTGCTGCATGTACTAGTGTTGCATGTACTAGTGTTGCATGTACTAGTGCTGCATGTACTAGTGTTGCATGTACTAGTGCTGCATGTACTAGTGCTGCATGTACTAGTGTGCATGTACTAGGCTTGGCGTCTAGTGCTGCATGACTAGGTGCAGTATAGTGGCATGTACTAGTGTGAGTACTATGTGGCAGACTAGGTGCATGTAAGGTGATGTACTAGTGCATGACTAGGTGATGTACTTTTGCATTCTCCGTTTGATCGACTTGCTTTTAATCCTTTTTTAACGAAGTCACTTTGACTTGGGAGAGAGATTGTGAATGGTTCATTTGTCATGAGAGAGAGAGATAGAGAGGTTGGGAATTTGTCATGAGAGAGAGAAGGAGAGATTGGGAATTTGTCATGCACTTGTCTTTTCCTGGCAGTGGTATAGCTGAATCTCATTATTGACTCTTTGATTCCTTTGTCTATTATTAAACCTTCTCAAGTTCTCAGTGAGCTCACACTCACACCTGTCATCGCCTCTTTCACAACACCTTTAACACTTCTACAGAAAATAACACTTCAAATGAGGCAGTGTACTATCAGCTATAATTCAACTATTTACAATTATAAATCAATCAATGATTCCTTGATTATACAGTAGTTGTTCTGTATGAAGAAAGGACACCAATATTGGATTACAATTGAATTCTGGATTTTTTACAGCGATTTTTCTGCCATTGTAATCCTTGGACAGGCAGCCTTTTTGGGGACACCGTAGTCCAAACAGTGTAATAAAAATAAAAAATATATTTTTTGAAATTTATTTTCAGAATGGAAAAACACTTTCAGTGTAAACTTGAGTAAAACCAGATATAAAGTATGTGGAAAAGAAAATGGGCCTATATATTTTTACATAATATAAACTTAGAGAACTAACAATCACCAAAATAAAAGACAGTCAATGAGAATAGAAAATTCTAAAAACAATTAATTTAGCAGTATGGCTTTTGTTATTATGTTTGAACAAAAGAACACTGCATTGGCCATGACAAAATACATAGAATCGCAGGAAATAAGCTTTGAAGCAGAAACCTTTTCTCTCAGCTCCATGGCAAAATGTGTAGAATTGCAGGAAATTTGCTTTTTCAATGTTATGGAAAAATGAATATTTCCGCCTAAAAGACATACCCAAAAGTAATTATTTTTCATGAGCTGCCCATAAACAATAACTAGTAATGCTGCATAGTTCTAGAAAGGTCTGGAACCCACCTTTCAGGTGAAAATACTCACTTTTGAGGACTCAAGCTCAAGTATATAGTACAAATATTATGAAAATATAAACAATCATATATGATTTGTTTTCCTGTTCAACAAAAATGGGGGAATAGGGATTGAAATGACTGAAAGGCTGTCTAAAAAACAATCAAATTATAAATGACTTGCTATAAAGATTTCACCTTTCTTATAACTGTAAAATAAATATGATCATATTTAGTGAGAGTACAAAGTTGGCCCCATTTCATATTTTCTACCAATGCACAGACACCAAGAGAAAGTGGTCGTTCTACAAAATTACTCAGTATTTTTCTCATGTCGTGAGGTCAAAATCCGGCTGAGAATATCACAGCGAGATGAAACCAAGTTTGCTGGATTCGCTAGCCTGTCACCTTTAATATGCCATCTCCCAGAATGGGCTCCGCCTCTCACAAATCGATTCTTCGTCTGGATTGGCCAGAAAATGTTACATGCCACTCCCTATGCAAATGTTGTTGTGAAACCTGACACTTCGAGTCAGCTGACAGACTGGTAGGGGAAAGTAGACAGATGGGGCTTTCTGGCACTATAATATCCCTTTCATACTAAGACGTTTTTCCCGCCAACTTTATTTCCTCCTTTTCACTACATGACCAAAAGCTGAGGCTTACGGGAGATCAACTGGTCACCTACACTACATGGCCAAAAGTATGTGGACACCTGCTCCTCCAATATCTCATCCCAAAATCATGCCCATTAATATGGAGTTGGTCCCCCCTTTGCTGCTATAACAGCCTCCACCCTTCTGGGAAGGCTTTCCACTAGATGTTGGAACATTGCTGCGGGGACTTGCTTCTATTCAGCCACAAGAGCATTAGTGAGGTCAGGCACTGATGTTGGGCGATTAGGCCTGGCTCGCAGTCGGCGTTCCAATTCATCCCAAAGGTGTTCGATGTGGTTGAGGTCAGTGCTCTGTGCAGGCCAGTCAAGTTCTTCTACACCGATCTCAACAAACCATTTCTGTATGGACATCGCTTTGTGCACGGGGGCATTGTCATGCTGAAATAGGAAAGGTTCCTTCCCCAAACTGTTGCCATAAAGTTGGAAGCACAGAATCGTCTAGAATGTCATTGTATGCTGTAGCTTTAAGATTTCCCTTCACTGGAACTAAGGGGCCTAGCCCGAACCATGAAAAACAGCCCCAGACCATTATTCCTCCTCCACCAAACTTTACAGTTGGCACTATGCATTGGGGCAGGTAGTGTTCTCCTGGCATCTGCCAAACCCAGATTAGTCCGTCAGTGCCAGATGGTGAAGCGTGATTCATCACTCCAGAGAACGCATTTCCACTGCTCCAGAGTCCAATGGCGGCGAGCTTTACACCACTCTAGCCGATGCTTGGCATTGCATATGGTGATCTTAGGCTTGTGTGTGGCTGCTCGGCCATGGAAACCTATTTCATGAAGCTCCCGATGAACAGTTCTTGTGCTGACGTTGCTTCCAGAGGCAGTTTGGAATGTTTCAACCGAGGACAGACGACTTTTACGCGCTACGCGCTTCAGCACTCGGCGGTCCCATTCTGTGAGCTTGTGTGGCCTACAACTTTTCACTTCACAATAACAACACTTACAGTTGACTGGGGCAGCTCTAGCAGAGCAGAAATTTACGAATTTACTTGTTGAAAAGGTGGCATCCTATGAAGGTGCCACATTGAAAGTCACTGAGCTATTCAGTAAGGCCATTCTACTCCCAATGTTTGTCTATGGAGATGGCATGGCTGTGTGCTAGATTTTATACACCTGTCAGCAACGGGTGTGGCTGAATTAGCCGAATCCACTAATTTCAAGGGGTGTCCACATACTTTTCTATATATAGTGTATCTGAAAGGTATTGCCGGTATCAAAGCCGAAACTTGTATTTCTGCCAAACGACCAAGTAATCATTTAGTAAAGTTCTGCCTAATGCTGCATTTAGACGAGGGACGCAAAAACCGTCATACCAGTTGGCATAGCGGGACAAGAAAACAAGAAAGATGGTGAAGGCAAAAGCACGGCAGCGGGATGCTATGCGTTGCCCCTCACACCAAGCCAGTGGTGCGTGTCGCCAGCCCGGTCCGGCCTGTTCCTGTACCTCGCACCAAGCCAGTGGTGCGCGTCGCCAGCCCGGTCCGGCCTGTTCCCGACCCTCGCACCAAGCCAGTGGTGCGCGTCGCCAGCCCGGTCCGGCCTGTTCCTGTCCCTCGCACCAAGCCAGTGGTGCGCGTCGCCAGCCCGGTCCGGCCTGTTCCTGCTCCCCGCACCAAGCCAGTGGTGCGTGTTCCCAGTACGGCCCGACCCGTTCCTGCTCCCCGCACTAAGCCAGTGGTGTGTGTTCCCAGTACGGTCCGGCCCATTCCTGCTCCTCGCATCAAGCCAGTGGTGCGCGTCGCCAGCCCGGCCCGGCCTGTTCCTGCCCCTCGCACCAAACCAGTGGTGCGCGTCGCCAGCCCGGCCTGTTCCTGCCCCTCGCGCCAAACCAGTGGTGCGCGTCGCCAGCCCGGTCCGGCCTGTTCCTGTCCCTCGCACCAAGCCAGTGGTGCGCGTCGCCAGCCCGGCCCGGCCTGTTCCTGCCCCTCGCACCAAGCCAGTGGTGCGCGTCGCCAGCCCGGTCTGGCCTGTTCCTGTCCCTCGCACCAAGCCAGTGGTGCGCGTCGCCAGCCCGGCCCGGCCTGTTCCTGCCCCTCGCACCAAGCCAGTGGTGCGCGTCGCCAGCCCGGCCCGGCCTGTTCCTGCTCCCCGCACCAGACCTGTGGTGCGCGTCGCCAGTCCGGTACGGCCCGTTCCTGCCCCTCGCACCAAACCAGTGGTGCGCGTCGCCAGCCCGGCCCGGCCTGTTCCTGCCCCTCGCACCAAACCAGTGGTGCGCATCGCCAGCCCGGTCCGGCCTGTTCCTGTCCCTCGCACCAAGCCAGTGGTGCACGTCGCCAGCCCGGCCCGGCCTGTTCCTGCCCCTCGCACCAAGCCAGTGGTGCGCGTCGCCAGCCCGGTCTGGCCTGTTCCTGTCCCTCGCACCAAGCCAGTGGTGCGCGTCGCCAGCCCGGCCCGGCCTGTTACTGCCCCTCGCACCAAGCCAGTGGTGCGCGTCGCCAGCCCGGCCCGGCCTGTTCCTGCTCCCCGCACCAGGCCAGTGGTGCGCATCGCCAGTCCAGTACGGCCCGTTCCTGCTCCCCGCACCAAGCCAGTGGTGCACGTCGTCAGCCCGGTCCGGTCCGTTCCTGCTCCCCACACCAAGCCAGTGGTGCGTGTGTCCAGTCCGGCACGGCCCGTGCCTGTTCCACCGGTGCCTGGTCCGGCACCGGTCAGCTGCTCCACTCCAGAGCCAGAGCAGTCCACTCCACCGGTGCCTGATCCAGCTCCGGTCAGCGGCTCCACTCCGGAGCCAGAGCAGTTCGATCCACCGTCGTCGGGTCCAGCTCCAGTCAGCGGTTCCAGTCCAGACCCAGACGTCAGCCCCTCTCCAGGTTTGGGGTCTCCCACACCAGGGTCCAGACAGGGCTTGGTACGTCGTGGGAGGAAGGAGAGGGGAAGCAGCGCACCGAGGTCCAGACCAGACCAGGGGCGCAACAGGGAGGTGGAGAGTAAGTGGTGGTCACGCCCGGAGCCGGATCCGCCTCCGAGGCGGAATGCCCACCCGGCCCCTACCCTGTTATGTTTATGTGGCGCGGTCGGAGTCCGCACCTTTGGGGGGGGGTACTGTCACACCCTGACTCAAGGGACTCGTATTTGTTGAGTCAGGGTGTGTATTTTCTGTGTTGTGTTTTGCTATGTTGATTTTCTATGTTTAGATCTAGAATGTGTAGATCTATGTTGGCCGGTGTGGTTCCCAATCAGAGGCAGCTGTAGCTCATTGTCTCTGATTGGGGACCATACTTAGGCAGCCTATTGGCACTAGTGGATTGTGGGATCTTGTTCCGTGTAAGGTATGTTGTTTGAATGCTACCTTGGACTTCACGTTTCGTTTGTTGTTTTTGTCGTGTGTTTATTCGTTTAAATGAACATGTATGCTTATCACGCTGCGCCTTGGTCCGTCCCGTCTATAAACGATGGTGACAGTAGCCCAGGCCTACTCCCGACCAAAAGCCTGTGACTTCACTGACTGTTAATAAATCAATGTGATTTTGTTTCACTGAATCTCTGTCTGTAGAGGCCATTCTGTTTCTGGCTGGGCAAATAAGTGGAGGCAGTAGAGCTCATCTATTCGTTTGCTCATCTATCACTGATCAGAAACATTTAGCATGCAATAAGGTAGCCTAAACCAAGAGTAGGCCTATTATTTTGCTAAATCGCAAATAGGCAACTCCAAAAGCCCCCGTAGGTTGTGAGATATGAACATGAGACTCACATGCTTTTGAAAATAAAGATTGCTATTATTTTCAATCGGTATCATGATGAAGATCAGACCCTATGCCTGCTCCCTAACAAAGTGGAGTGAGGGTAGGAAAGAGATTAAACGTGGCTCAAAAAAGCATGGGCAACTGTGACACAAGTTTTGTGGGAAAAATAGTTGTTGTATTTTATTCTGTTATATTCCATGATATTCTTACTATTTATGTGTGTTGACTGTGATCGGGTAAGTGTGTCTTGTCTGTTTAACCTCAAGGATCTGACCCTTTTTTTCAAATTTCCGCCTAAAATGACATTCGATCTGGTAATAGATAATACAAACAAAAAAACATGCGTTTTCTATTTTTTGTTTTCTTCCATCATCTTTGAAATGCAAGAGAAAGGCTACAATATAATATTGCAGTTTAGGCGCAATCTAGATTCTGGCAACTAGATGGAAGCCGTGTGTGTGCAAAGTCTCAGATTGATCCAGCGAAGCATTGCAATACTGAACTATTTTGTATCAAGTCTGCCCAAATGTGCCGAATTGGTCAATTGAGTAGTACATAACTATAGAGAACATACACAAATGATATGGTAATACAAAATGTAAGTTTACACACTCCCAGGAATGGATCATTGGGACCCTCAGGATGACAAATCAGAGCAAGATTACTGAATGTAAGTACATTATTTACCTTCAGAGGTGAATGTGTCAAACCAATTGCCATGATAATTGTTTTGTTGTTGTGCACTCTCCTCAAACAATAGCATGGTATTTTTTCACTGTAATAGCTACTGTAAATTGGACAGTGCAGTTAGATTAACAAGAATTTAAGCTTTCTGCCCATATAAGACATGTCTATGTCCTGGAAAGTTTGCTGTTACTTACAACAGTACTGCTAATCACATTAGCGCACGTTAGCTCAACCGTCCCGTATATGGGACACCGATCCCGTAGAGGTTAATGAACAAAATAACCAACTATTGCTTTCATTTGTATGGCGCAGCCAGGCTGCACAGACCCATAACATATAGGCCTAATTCATCTTAAATTATGCTATTCTATTATTTAGAAAATACATTTTAGTCTTATAATGTTTCTTAGGACCTGTCTAAATTAATTAATAATGGATTTATTTTTGATGGTGTATCTCCTCAATGGATTATTAAAATAGATGCCCACCCACATCTGCACACCACTACTACCACTCATCCCGGCATGCTGACTCATCCCCGGCAAGCTGGCTCATCCCCGTTCTGCGGTCAACAAGGCAGAGTTAATCTCAGCCTATGCTACCCTGAGACACTGGACCCTGCAATGTTCACAAAGCGCTTTGTACACCAAAATGTCAGTCAGAACCAGTCCAGAACCGCTCAAAGTCCCCTAAATTGGGGACTTAACATCTAATAGGATTTAATTAAACAGCAAAACATCATCTCAGCTCCATGGATACATTTGTAGAATTGCAGGAAATTGGCAAAACATTTATCTACATCGCCAAGATGGGGTTATCATTTTCTTTTCTAAAAATCAGTAGCGCCCATTGCCACACCTATACCTCTTTTTGATCCAGAAAAAACCCTGGATTACATCATATAATCATCATCATCATCATCATCATCATCATCATCATCATCATCATACATGTAATATACCCTATTAGCCAAGAGGTGGGTCTAATCCTGGATGCTGATCGCTTAAAACCACGTTCAAGCCGGTGTCTATTCCACATGTTAACACCGGCTGAGGCTATTACATTGAAATGCTTATTCACTGTTACATCTGACTGCGCAATCCACTGTCTCAGCCCAGCCAGACAGTTTCTCAACTTGATCTCCATTGTCTCAGCCCAGCCAGACAGTTTCTCAACTTGATCTCCACTGTCTCAGCCCAGCCAGACAGTTTCTCAACTTGATCTCCACTGTCTCAGCCCAGCCAGACAGTTTCTCAACTTGATCTCCATTGTCTCAGCCCAGCCAGACAGTTTCTCAACTTGATCTCCACTGTCTCAGCCCAGCCAGACAGTTTCTCAACTTGATCTCCACTGTCTCAGCCCAGCCAGACAGTTTCTCAACTTGATCTCCATTGTCTCAGCCCAGCCAGACAGTTTCTCAACTTGATCTCCACTGTCTCAGCCCAGCCAGACAGTTTCTCAACTTGATCTCCATTGTCTCAGCCCAGCCAGACAGTTTCTCAACTTGATCTCCATTGTCTCAGCCCAGCCAGACAGTTTCTCAACTTGATCTCCACTGTAAAAAGCATCTGGACATTTTCTCCCATGTATTTCAGAGTAGCATTTGGTTTTCAACAACGGAGATTTGTATTAAACCTTGCTGTCTGTCTTGCCGACATTTGTAACATTGTTTCAATATTGAAATTCAATCTCCAGCTGTCCGACAGTATTGAACGAGACAGGCAGTTTGGCCGCTTTTCTCAGCCAGTTTGCTGTCATTCCAGCTTCAGTTTGAAATGATTGTGTTAGCTGTGTTGATGGCTAGCTCCTCTGAACAACAGTGTCCTGACGAGTGAGCACATTTTCTATGCCAGGAGAAATCGCGCCTCATTAGATTGTTTTGGATGTATCCAAATAAATGTCACTAGAAAACAGCTTAAACAAATGCAAATGCGGCTACTTTGCTGTTATTCTGGCTGCACTGTTTGACGCGACTGTGTTAGCCGAAGTTGGCTAGCTAGCGAGCAAGGGAAAAGAACGTTGTCAGCCAGTATGGCAATAGAACATTTAGAACCAACGACTGGATCGCGTCCATTGATTTAGAAGAAAAAGACAACGATTGGGTCGTGTCTCTGGCAAGCGAACCGGTAGAACGAACGACAAGCCGGCTTGGGTAGCAACCCTAGATTTGTGTCAGGACTATATATCCTGGAAGGATGAATTAGTATGAATAAATTCATCAATATAACGTGTGTAATGAAAATATGTCAATCATTATTTGAATATGTTGGTAACCCCGTTGTATAAAAGTGATAACGCCCTCGAAGCCGCTATATTGGCACGGTTTGACTTGGTCTCGGGCCTAACAACACCCGTGCCATTATATCCTCCAAACACTGGCTTCTCGGGCATTATCACTTAAATAATGCATCAATCTAAACCAGACCTGTAAAATATACCCAGGTCTATAGAGCTCAAGAGAGGGTAGTTGAAATGCCACTCCCACCACCTCTCACTAGCTACATTATACTGTATGCACATGGACAGAGTTATGCAAGGGGGGAAAAAATACACAGTGTGGGATCATTTTGACAAGAAACAATCTGTATTATAAAACAATCAGGTTGTTATGGGAACCATGTGCGTTATCTACACTAGACCATGAGTGTGTGTGTATCTTAAGCGCACACTAGACACTCCCTGGCTGCTGTTTGAACTGTTATCAGTCTATATCCATTAGTAGGCTCTCTTAGGAACAATACTCACTAGTGTTCGTTTCAGTACTTATCACTACGCTTTCATATCAAATCAATTGGCCTAACTAAAGCCCAGCAGATCTGCATTCTGTTTAAAGCTAGAGCAGCATATCATTCTTTTCAGATATTTATTTCTAAACTAATTTGTTCACCATATCTGTACATTACATATATGTTACACATTAGTATTTTACAAAGAAACAGTAGAAGAGGCTCTACTGTACAACACTAGGCTCACAAGGCCAACAGCGCAGCCAGTCACCATAGCCTGCAGCCATGGACACTGGTAATGTGAGTCCCTGTCCGACTGTCTTCATCGATCTCCTTTGCATTATTGTAGCCATTTTCTGTAGCCTGTCAACTATGCCTCTGTCTATCCATGTTCTCTCCTCTCCGCACAGGCCATACAAAATGCCTCACACCGCGTGGCTGCTGCCTCTCTAACCTGGTGGTCCCTGCACGCACCACCCCACGTGGAGTTCCAGGTCTCAGGCAGCCTCTGGAACTGCCGTTCTGCTGCCAACAAGGCAGAGTTCATCTCAGCCTATGCTACCCTCCAGTCCCTCGACTTCTTGGCGCTGACGGAAACATGGATTACCACTGAAAACACTGCTACTGCTACTGCTCTCTCCTCATCTGACCATGTGTTCTCGCATACCCCAAGAGCATCTGGTCAGCGGGGTGGTGGCACAGGAATCCTCATCTCTCCCAAGTGGACATTCTCTATTTTTCCCCTGACTCATCAGTCTATCTCATTTGAATTCCATGCTGTCACAGTCAATAGCACATTTAAGCTTAACATCCTTGTCATTTATCGCCCTCCAGGTTCCCTTGGAGAGTTCATCAATGAGCTTGACGCCTTGATAAGTTCCTTTCCTGAGGATGGTTCACCCCTCACAGTTCTGGGGGACTTCAACCTCCCTACGTCTACCTTTGACTCATTTCTCTCTGCCTCCTTCTTTCCACTCCTCTCCTCTTTTGACCTCACCCTCTGACCGTCCCCCCCTACTCACAAGGCAGGCAATACGCTTGACCTCATCTTTACTAGATGCTGTTCTTCTACTAATCTCACTGCAACTCCCCTCCATGTCTCCGATCACTACTTTGTATCCTTTTCTCTCTCGCTCTCCTCCAACACTACTCACTCTGCCCCTACTCAAATGGTAATGCGCCGTCGCAACCTTCGCTCTCTCTCTCCCGCTACTCTCTCCTCTTCCATCCTATCATCTCTTCCCTCTGCTCAATCCTTCTCCCTCCAATCTCCTGATTCTGCCTCCTCAACCCTCCTCTCCTCCCTTTCTGCATCCTTTGACTCTCTATGTCCCCTATCCTCCCGGCCGGCTCGGTCCTCCCCTCCAGCTCTGTGGCTTGATGACTCATTGCGAGCTCACAGAACAGGGCTCCAGGCAGCCGAGCGGAAATGGAGGAAAACTAGACACCCTGCGGACCTGCCATCTTTTCACTCCCTCCTCTCTACGTTTTCTTCATCTGTTTCTGCTGCTAAAGCCACTTTCTACCACTCTAAATTCCAAGCATCTGCCTCTAACCCTAGGAAGCTCTTTGCCACCTTCTCCTCCCTGCTGAATCCTCCTCCCCTCCCCCCACCTCCCTCTCTGTGGATGACTTCGTCAACCATTTTGAAAAGAAGGTTGACGACATCCGATCCTCGTTTGTTAAGTCAAATGACACTGCTGGTCCTGCTCACACTGCCCTACCCTATGCTTTGACTTCTTTCTCCCCTCTCTCGCCAGATAAAATCTTGCGACTTGTGACGGCCGGCCGCCCAACAACCTGCCCGCTTGACCCTATCCCTTCCTCTCTTCTCCAGACCATCTCCGGTGACCTTCTCCCTTACCTCACCTCGCTCGTCAACTCATCCTTGACCGCTGGCTATGTCCCTTCCGTCATCAAGAGAGCGAGAGTTGCACCCCTTCTCAAAAAACCAACACTCGATCCCTCTGATGTTAACAACTACAGACCAGTATCCCTTCTTTCTTTTCTCTCCAAAACTCTTGAGCGTGCCGTCTTTAGCCAACTCTCTTGCTATCTCTCTCAGAATGACCTTCTTGATCCAAACCAGTCAGGTTTCAAGACTGGTCATTCAACTGAGACTGCTCTTCTCTGTGTCACGGAGGCTCTCCGCACTGCTAAAGCTAACTCTCTCTCCTCTGCCTTTGTCCTTCTAGACCTGTCTGCTGCCTTTGATACTGTGAACCATCAGATCCTCCTCCCCACCCTCTCCGAGCTGGGCATCTCCGGCGCGGCTCACTCTTGGATTGCGTCCTACCTGACCGGTCGCTCCTACCAAGTGGCGTGGCGAGAAGCTGTCTCCGCACCACGTGCTCTCACCACTGGTGTCCCCCAGGGCTCAGTTCTAGGCCCTCTCCTATTCTCGCTATACACCAAGTCACTTGGCTCTGTCATATCCTCACATGGCCTCTCCTATCATTGCTATGCAGACGACACACAACTAATCTTCTCCTTTCCCCCTTCTGATAACCAGGTGGCGAATCGCATCTCTGCATGTCTGGCAGATTTATCAGTGTGGATGACAGATCACCACCTCAAGCTGAACCTTGGCAAGACGGAGCTGCTCTTCCTCCCGGGGAAGGACTGCCCATTCCATGATCTCGCCATCACGGTTGACAACTCCGTTGTGGCCTCCTCCCTGAGTGCGAAGAGCCTTGGCGTGACCCTGGACAACACCCTGTCGTTCTCTGCTAACATCAAGGCGGTGACCCGATCCTGTAGGTTCATGCTCTACAACATTCGGAGAGTACGACCCTGCCTTACACAGGAAGCGGCACAGGTCCTAATCCAGGCACTTGTCATCTCCCGTCTGGATTACTGCAACTCGCTGTTGGCTGGGCTCCATGCCTGTGCCATTAAACCCCTACAACTCATCCAGAATGCCGCAGCCCGTCTGGTATTCAACCTTCCCAAGTTCTCTCACGTCACCCCGCTCCTCTGCACACTCCATGGCTTCCAGTTGAAGCTCGCATCTGCTACAAGACCATGGTACTTTCCCACGGA
>LR778276.1:43894012-43951512 GCA_902810595.1 Coregonus sp. 'balchen'
TTTATGCCTGTTTGTGCGCCGTTTGTTTTGTCGCCTGTGTGCGCCGTGTATTCGCCTTCGGGCTTATTGTGCTTTTGTCTTTTATGAATATTGCACTAAAGCCTTTGGACTGAGCCTCTGCGTCCTGCGCATGATTCATACACCACACCCACCTTCAGCACCCGTTGACACAGAATACCTGACCACTGTGACTGACCCAAACTTAAGGAAAGCTTTGACTATGTACAGACTCAGTGAGCATAGCCTTGCTATTGAGAAAGGCCGCTGTAGGCAGACCTGGCTCTCAAGAGAAGACAGGCTATGTGCACACTGCCCACAAAATGAGGTGGAAACTGAGCTGCACTTCCTAACCTCCTGCCAAATGTATGACCATATTAGAGACACATATTTCCCTCAGATTACAGCGATCCACAAAGAATTCGAAAACAAACCCAATTTTGATAAACTCCCTTATCTACTGGGTGAAAAACCACAGTGTGCCATCACAGCTGCAAGATTTGTGACCTGTTGCCACCAGAAAAGGGCAACCAGTGAAGAACAAACACCATTGTAAATACAACCCATATTTATGTTTATTTATTTTTCCATTTGTACTTTAACTATTTGCACATTGTTACAACACTGTATATATACATAATATGACATTTGAAATGTCTTTATTCTTTTGGAACTTGTGAGTGTAATGTTTACTGTTAATATTTATTGTTTATTTCACTTTTGTTTACTATCTACTTCACTTGCTTTGGCAATGTTAACACACGTTTCCCATGCCAATAAAGCCCTTAAATTGAATTGAATTGAAATTGAATTGAGAGACAGAGAGAGGCAGAGAGAGAGAAAGAGAGAGGGAGAGAGTGGGAGAGAGAGACAGAGAGACAGAGAGAGAGAGAGAGAGAGAGAGAGAGAGAGAGAGAGAGAGAGAGAGAGAGAGAGAGAGAGAGAGAGAGAGAGAGAGAGAGAGAGAGAGAGAGAGAGAGAGAGAGAGAGAGAGAGAGAGAGACAGAGACAGAGAGAGAGAGTGAGAGAGAGACAGAGAGAGAGAGTATTTGGCCCTAAACAGAGAGTACACAGTGGCAGAATACCTGACCACTGTGACTGACCCAAACTTAAGGAAAGCTTTGACTATGTACAGACTCAGTGAGCATAGCCTTGCTATTGAGAAAGGCCGCCGTAGGCAGACCTGGCTCTCAAGAGAAGACAGGCTATGTGCACACTGCCCACAAAATGAGATGGAAACTGAGCTGCACTTCCTAACCTCCTGACAAATGTATGACCATATTAGAGACACATATTTCCCTCAGATTACAGCGATCCACAAAGAATTCGAAAACCAACCCAATTTTGATAAACTCCCTTATCTACTGGGTGAAAAACCACAGTGTGCCATCACAGCTGCAAGATTTGTGACCTGTTGCCACAAGAAAAGGGCAACCAGTGAAGAACAAACACCATTGTAAATACAACCCATATTTATGTTTATTTATTTTCCCATTTGTACTTTAACTATTTGCACATTGTTACAACACTGTATATATACATAATATGACATTTGAAATGTCTTTATTCTTTTGAAACTTCTGAGTGTAATGTTTACTGTTAATATTTATTGTTTATTTCACTTTTGTTTACTATCTACTTCACTTGCTTTGGCAATGTTAACACACATTTCCCATGCCAATAAAGCCCTTAAATTGAAATTGAATTGAGAGAGAGACAGAGAGAGACACAGAGAGAGCGAGAGAGAGACAGAGAGAGACAGAGAGAGAGAGAGAGATAGACAGAGAGAGACATGCTCAACATGAGCTCTTGATTTATTTCTGTTTTTTGTTGTTTTTAGAATGAGATAAACACTAGAATCTAAAAAGAATTTAAGACAAGAAGTGATGAATAACAACTCTATTCAATCAGAATAGAAGAAAAAGTAACTTTGCGCCTCAAATTAAGAAGTTTTGACTCTCACTAGCTAGCTACACAACAAAAACCTAGCCAGCAGGCTAACAAGCCAGCCAGAAAATTGAGCTATAACAAACCTAGCAAGGGGAGTTAATACAACTACGTCAAACGAGCAAACTGAGTGAGTAAATCAAAAAGAAGCACTGACTCTAACTGTAAACATATCTTCTGTTTTTGTGTGTGAAGAATTTTCACTATTTTTGCTGGTTTTTGAGCTAAACAGGAGCTAGCTAGCAACAGCAGCAGATAAACAAAACTGGTTGCCATGGCAACGATGCAGCAGAACAGAGCAGCAGCAGCAGCAGTAGCAGAGCCCACAGGCACCATGTCCCCACTCCCCCTCAGCGCTGAGTCCATTCTCTACCCCCACGAGGCCAAAAATGACACAACGAGGAAAGCTTTTAAACAGAATCTACTACAGGGGAGGCCAGAAACCCTTTTCACAGACCTCTACAAAAACGGTGATGTGAGTAATCTTATCTTTCTCACTGACCAGCCAAATGCATGGCGCTCAGCAGTCTGCTCTCACTACCCATCCATAAAGAAAGAGGGTATCTGTAATGGGTGGAAGCTGAAAGTCAAAGAGACAGACGACCCTGACAGCACCATGATAACAATCAACCTCTACAAGACTGGGACTGTCGTGGTGCAAGGTAACCTTAGGCTGTTTGAAACAGACTTTCAGACCATTAAGGAGAGAGCAGAGAGAGAGAAGGACACCACTAGTGACATGCCCTCCCACAAGACAAACTCCACCAGCACCATCCTCACCCCCACTATCCCCACCCAAAAAGGCACATCCAGCACCTCTCTTCCCACCATAGTGGAGGACACGCCCCAGGAGGAGAGTGACCCCCTCAGTGCAGAGCAGGCTCAGGCCCTCCTCACCACCATGGCTGCCATGAGGGATCAGTTCACCAAACTGGAGGGGGAGGTGGTCCTGCTCAGGGAGAGTGTGAGCAAACAGCAACCAGACATCCACACCTTAGAGGAGCTCCTAACCAAGGTGCGGACAGAGCAGGACAGCAGCCTTGCAACACAGCTGAAAGAAGTTCAGCAAGAGAGAGACGGACTCAAGAGAGAGCTGGCTGATCTAACAAAGGAGGTGAGAGAGCTCCAAAAATACAGGCAGAGCAGTAATAACGAGCTGACCACACTAAGAGAGGAGCTGCAGGAGAGAAAGAGAACAGAGGACAGGCTGCAGGAGCAGATAGATCGCCACTCTATGACCTGCCCTCACACAGCAGAGGAGCCCACCTCAACCAGCCAGGCCTCCCCAGCCCTGCCGGCTGCATGCCTCCCCCCCAGCCCACAGAACAGCCTCCCACTGACAGCGGCACAGACCAACCACACCCCAGCCCCAACTCTACCCCCTCCAGTCCAGAAGAAACACTGGCTGATATTGTCCTGTTGATGGACTCAAATGGGAAGTTTGTTCAGGAGAATAAACTTTTCCCTGGACACAAAACGAGAAAGGTGTGGTGCCCAAGTGCCATGGCCCAAGTACCAGAGTGCCATGGCGCTGCTTGATAAGGCCCAGCTCGGGTCGCCAAGCCACATAATCATACACACCGGAAGCAACGACCTGCGTGCTCAGCAGGAGAGGGTGGTGACTTCACTATGGGGAGGGATTGAGAAGGCCTCTGCAATCTTCCCCAACTCAAGGATCGTGGTGTCAACCCTTCTACAGAGGAAGGACATCCACCCTGCCACAATCCAAATAATAAATGCCAGCCTCTCCCGGGACTGTGCCCTGCGACCCAATGTACACCTGGCGACCCAATGTACACCTGGCCCACCATCCCACCCTCGATCTGGACTGTCTCTATGACCATGTTCACCTGTACAGAGAGACCAGTCCCAATCCTTGCCAAGACTCTCAAGGGCGTCGCTTTAAATCGCAGCCTGACCTCTCCACCCAGGAACAGCGGAGCAATCTCCAACCCCCGGAGATCAACAAGACAACACCCTGGACCAGCACCCTGGAACCCCCAGCCATGGCCACAGCACCACCAACCTCAATGCCCACCACAGCCAGCGCAGACCACCCCAGCCCAGTTTCTGACCCACCCAGACGAGGCCTACCACCCCCCTCCCTCCCACCGTAGACCCACACCTGAAGGAGCTACGGCCCGGCAGGCAGAGCTATGCACAGGCTGTGAGAGGAGCAACTGGCCCAGCCCCCGCCAAACGAAATTACTGACATTAAAACAAATACTGAATCTACTATGCTCACATGTGATAGGCCGAGGGTCATGGTAAGATGAGCACAATAACTCCACCATCCTCACACTACATCCACCCAAGTGGCATGACACAAATGCTATCTTAAATGATAAACAAATCACATTTGCATAATAAGAGTTTATGTTAATAGAAAAAAAATCATATTTTAATAGTTATTGTTGGATTGTGAGTGTTTATTTCATTTTGAAGTTAAGAAAAAAACAGCTATGAAGTCTTTTTACGTTGCATGTTGGAATTTACAAGGTTTGAAGTCCTCTGCTTTTGGGCTAAAGAGCAGAAACCCAGACTTCCTTAAAGAAATTGATGATGTTGATATTGTAGTTGTCAGGTGTTGAGTGTGGATGCGGTGAGGGAATCAAGCGCAGGAAACACGGGCGTTCGTCAACAGACTTTAGTAAACAAAAAAGCAGCACCAAACAGGCGAACAGCCAACCCAACCGGGAAGCAAAGTACAAAATTACGCACAACACACACAGTGCGTAAAAATGAATAAAGCGCACACAGTGCGGACTCTCGGGAAAAACAACAAACACGAGAGTATACAACAGAGCAACAGCTTGACAATGAACAATACCACATAACACCTGCCCCCACACACGAAAACTAAATAGGCAACCAAATCAAACACTAACAAGGGACAGGTGTACAAACAGACAAAACCAAACAAACACAGCTAGTACTCCGGGGACGACGACCGCCGAAGCCTGCCCGAACAAGGAGGAGGAGCAGCCTCGGCCGAAACCGTGACAGTACCCCCCCCCTTGACGCGCGGCTCCAGCCGTGCGCCGATCCCGGCCTCGGGGACGACCAGGACGACGCGGAGCAGGGCGCGTAGGATGACCCCGATGGAACTCGGTCAGCAGGGACAGGTCTAATATGTCCCTCCTCGGCACCCAGCACCGCTCCTCCGGGCCGTACCCCTCCCACTCCACGAGATATTGGAGACCCCCCATCCGGCGTCTCGAATCAAGGATGGACCTCACAGTGTACGCCGGAGCCCCCTCGATGTCCAACGGGGGCGGAGGAGTCTCTTCTATCTCATAGTCCTGGAGTGGACCAGCTACCACCGGCCTGAGGAGAGACACATGGAACGAGGGGTTAATATTCCTGTAATCAATAGGCAGTTCTAACCTGTAACACACCTCGTTCAACCTCCTCAGGACTTTGAATGGCCCCACAAACCGCCGACCGACCCAGCTTCCGGCAGGGCAGGCGGAGGGGCAGGTTCCTGGTCGAGACCCAGACTCGATCTCCAGGTGCGTACACAGGCCCCTCACTGCGGTGGAGATCGGCGCTCGTCTTATGCCGACGGATGGCCCACTGCAGATGAACGTGGGCAGCGTTCCATGTCTCCTCCGAGCGCCGCACCCACTCATCCACCGCAGGGGCCTCGATCTGGCTCTCGTGCCAAGGTGCCAGAACCGGCTGGTACCCTAACACACACTGGAAAGGGGTTAGTTGGGTGGAGGAGTGGCGGAGAGAGTTCTGTGCCATCTCGGCCCACGGAACGTATCTCGCCCACTCCTCCGGCCGGCCCTGGCAATAAGACCTCAGAAACCTACCCACATCCTGGTTGACACGTTCAACCTGCCCATTACTCTCCGGGTGGTAACCCGAGGTAAGGCTCACCGAAACCCCCAACCGTTCCATAAACGCTCTCCACACTCTGGAGGTGAACTGGGGGCCTCGATCAGACACTATATCCTCGGGTACCCCGTAATGCCGGAAGACATGGGTGAACAGAGCCTCAGCAGTCTGTAGGGCAGTAGGGAGACCCGGCATGGGAAGGAGACGACAGGCCTTCGAGAACCGATCCACAACGACCAGGATGGTAGTATTCCCCTGTGAGGGGGGAAGGTCGGTAACAAAATCCACCGAGAGGTGGGACCAGGGTCGTTGTGGAACGGGCAGGGGTTGTAGCTTACCCCTGGGCAAATGTCTGGGCGCCTTACACTGGGCACACACCGAACAGGAGGAGACATAAATCCTCACATCCCTGGCTAACGTTGGCCACCAGTACTTAGTGCTCAGGCAGTGAACTGTCCGGCCGATACCTGGATGTCCAGAGGAGAGGGACGTATGAGCCCAATAAATGAGGCGATCGCGTACCTCGAGCGGAACGTACGTCCGACCCACTGGACACTGTGGAGGACTTGGGTCGGTGCGTAACGCCCGCTCGATCTCTGCATCGACCTCCCATACCACCGGTGCAACCAGACAAGACTTTGGTAGTATGGGAGTGGGCTCAACGGACCTCTCCTCCGTGTCATACCGCCGAGACAGGGCATCTGCCTTCCCGTTCTGGGACCCAGGGATGTAAGTGATCTTAAACACAAACCGGGCTAGAAACATAGTCCAGCGAGCCTGGCGAGGATTCAGTCTCCTAGCTGCCCGGATGTATTCCAGGTTACGGTGGTCAGTCAAAATGAGGAAAGGGTGTTGAGCCCCCTCAAGCCAATGCCTCCACACCTTTAGGGCCTGTACCACGGCTAACAGCTCCCTGTCCCCTACGTCATAATTCCGCTCCGCCGGACTGAGCTTCTTAGAATAAAAGGCACAGGGGCGGAGTTTAGGTGGTGTGCCAGACCGTTGTGAGAGAACGGCCCCAATACCGGCCTCGGACGCGTCTACCTCTACCTGGAATGGTAAAGCGGGATCCGGATGCGCCAACACCGGCGCCGAGGTAAACAGGTCCTTCAGTCTCCCAAAAGCCCTGTCCGCCTCAGCTGACCACCGCAAGCGCACCGGACCCCCCTTCAACAGAGACGTTATGGGAGCTGCCACCTGTCCAAAACCCCGGATAAACCTCCGGTAGTAATTCGCAAAACCCAAGAACTGTTGCACCTCTTTCACAGTGGTTGGGGTTTGCCAATTACGCACAGCTGACACCCGGTCAACCTCCATCTTCACCCCTGACGCAGACAACTGATAACCCAAAAAGGAGACCGACTTCTGAAAGAACAGACATTTCTCTACCTTGACATATAGGTCATGCTCCAACAGCCTCCTCAACACTCGGCGCACCAGGGCTACATGCTCTGCTCGGGTAGAACTGTACACCAGAATATTGTCTATGTACACGACTACTCCCTGCCCCTGCATGTCCCGGAAAATCTCATCGACGAAGGATTGGAAGACTGAGGGAGCATTCATTAACCCATATGGCATGACGAGATACTCGTAATGACCGGAGGTCGTGCTAAACGCTGTCTTCCATTCATCGCCCTCTCTAATGCGCACCAAGTTATATGCGCTCCTGAGATCCAATTTTGTGAAGAACTGAGCACCGTGTAATGATTCCGTCATAGTCGCAATCAGAGGAAGTGGATAGCTGTACTTCACCGTAATCTGATTGAGACCGCGGTAATCAATACACGGGCGCAGACCTCCATCTTTTTTCTTCACAAAAAAGAAGCTTGAGGAAGCGGGTGAAGTGGAGGCCCGTATGTATCCCTGTCTCAGAGACTCGGCGATGTAAGTTTCCATCGCCTTCCTCTCCTCTTGAGACAAGGGATACACATGGCTCCGCGGGAGGGCTGCTCCTAACTGGAGATCTATCGCACAATCCCCCCGTCTATGAGGCGGCAGCTGCGCCGCTCTAGTCTTACTAAACACCAGTGTCAAATCCTCATACTCGGGGGGAATATGCAGTGCAGGCATTAGATTCAGACTTTCCACCGAGGTCGCCCCTATGAAAACACCCAGACACAGCCCCTCACACTGAGCAGACCACCCTTTAAGAGCTTTCTCTCGCCACGATATAGTAGGGTCATGGGTAATCAACCAGGGAAGCCCCAGCACCACCGGATACGCAGGAGAGTCAATCAGGTAGAGCTGAATCGTCTCCTCATGACCCCCCTGCGCCTCCATCTTAAGGGGCGCTGTGACCTCCCTAATCAACCCAGATCCTAACGGACGGCTATCTAGGGCATGTACAGGGAAAGGCTTATCAACGGGAAGGAGAGGAATCCCTAATTCTACACAGAACTGGCGATCTACAAAGTTCCCAGCTGCGCCTGAATCGACTAGTGCCTTATGCTGGGAACGAGGTGCTACCTGTGGAAAACAAACAGGCAAGGTTATGTGAACGACAGAAAGCTCTGGGTAAGTAGGGCGCCTACTCACCTGCTGACTCCATGTGGGATGTGGTATTCTGTCAGGTGTTGAGTGTGGATGCGGTGAGGGAATCAAGCGCAGGAAACACGGGCGTTCGTCAACAGACTTTAGTAAACAAAAAAGCAGCACCAAACAGGCGAACAGCCAACCCAACCGGGAAGCAAAGTACAAAATTACGCACAACACACACAGTGCGTAAAAATGAATAAAGCGCACACAGTGCGGACTCTCGGGAAAAACAACAAACACGAGAGTATACAACAGAGCAACAGCTTGACAATGAACAATACCACATAACACCTGCCCCCACACACGAAAACTAAATAGGCAACCAAATCAAACACTAACAAGGGACAGGTATACAAACAGACAAAACCAAACAAACATGAAACATCGAACGGTGGCAGCTAGTACTCCGGGGACGACGACCGCCGAAGCCTGCCCGAACAAGGAGGAGGAGCAGCCTCGGCCGAAACCGTGACAGTAGTACTACAGGAAACATGGTGCAGAGGTGATGTTTCCACTGGCTGTCCACTAGGTTATAGGGAGATAATCGTACCGTCCACCAAATTAAAAGGAATCACACAGGGCAGAGACTCAGGGGCAATGCTAATATGGTATAAATCTGAACTAACTAATTCAATCGAATTGATAAAAACAGGAGAATGCTTTATCTGGTTAAAAATCAACAAGGAGGCTATCTTAACAGATAACAACGTCTTCCTCTGTGCCACGTACATTCCCCCCTCAGAGTCACCCTACTTCATTCTAGATGGGGAGATTAGTCACTTTCAGGCCCAAGGCAACGTACTGGTCTGTGGAGACCTGAATGCTAGAACAGCAGAAGAACTAGACACTATTAACTGTCATGGGGACAAACACCTCCCGGGAAGCAACAACCTTTCCCTCCCCACATACCCCCCCCAGAAACAACTATGACAAAATGGAGTACAGCTCCTGAAGCTCTGTCGAACACTGGGTCTGTACATTGTCAATGGTAGGCTAAGAGGGGACGCTTTTGGTAGGTACACCTACAGCTCATCCCTTGGCAGCAGTGCTGTAGACTACTTCATCACCAACCTCAACCTAGAGTCTCTCAGAGGCTTCACAGTTAGCCCACTAACACCTCTCCCAGACCACAGTAAAATCACAGTGTATATGAGAAGAGCAGAACCAACCATGAAGCATCATGGCCCAATAAATTACATGGTACTAAACAGGCCTATAGATGGAGTGCAAACAGTACAGAAATCTACCAAAAAGCTATTAGTAGCCAAAACATACAATCTCTCCTTGACAACTTTTTAGCCTTAACATTCTCCTACAGCAATGAAGGCTGTTTGGAACATAAACTTTATATTTGACAAATTAGCCTCCTTGGCTAATGTAAAGAAACATAAGAGCAAACCAAAAATAATAGATCATGAAAAATGGTTTGATAATGATTGCAAAAAATATAAGAAAGTAATTGAGAAATATATCTAATCAAAAACACAGACAACAAAAATATACGCCTTCAATATGGGGAAACACTGAAGCAATACAAACACAATCTAAGAACAAAAAAGGGAGAGCACATTAGAAATTGCTGGATGTAATTGAGGAATCCATAGAATCAAACCACTTCTGGGAGAATTGTAGTAAATTAAACAAACCTCATCATGAGGAATTGGCTATCCAAAATGGGGATATGTGGAGAAATCACTTTGCAAACCTCTGCAGCAATATAACAAAGATACAGAACAACAAGATATACAAGAAAAATTACTAATCCGTGAATCAGCAGTCAAAGACTATCAGAATGCTGTGGATACCCCAATTACAGAACAATAATTATTGGAAAAACTATGCACTCTCCAACCCAAAAAGGCCTGTGGTGCTGATGGTATTTTAAATGAAATGATCAAATATACAGACTGCAAATTCAAATTGACTATATTCAAACTCTTCAACATTATCCTCACTGCAGGTGCTTGTGACACTCTGGCTCTGGGACTTTTGTATTTGAGCCAGGGTGTATTTTGTTTTGTTGGGTTTTGGTTTGGTTATGTTGGGCATTTGGGTTATTTCTAGGTTTGCCTTTCTGTTGGTTTCATTTCTAGGTTTGGTCGATGACTCCCAATCGGAGGTAACGAGTGTCAGCTGTCGGCTCGTTATCTCTGATTGGGAGCCATATTTATTCTGTATGTTTTCTTGTGGGAGTTGTGGGTTTTTGTTCCTGTTTAGTCTTTGTCACTATTGGACTTCACATTCGTCGCTTTGGTTTGTTGTTGTTGGTTGCTTTAAGTAAATAAAGTCAACATGTTCTTTTCACTCGCTGCGCCTTGGTCTTACTTAGACGACATCGACCCACGTGACAGAAAAACCCACCATAAAAGGACCAAGCAGCATGTCAAGCGGCAACAGGATTTATGGACGCCTATCAAGGATTCATGGACTTGGGAGGAGATTCTGGATGGAAAGGGTCCTTGGGCACAACCGGGAGAGTATCGCCGCCCTCGTGAAGAGCTGGAGGCAGCTAAAGCCGAGAGGAGGCGGTATGAGGAGGCAGCACGGAGTCAAGGCTGGAAGCCCGTGGGTACTACCCAAAAATTTATTGGGGGGGGGCTTAAAGGGAGTGTGGCGAAGTCAGGTAGGAGACCTGCGCCTACTCCCTGGACTTACCGTGGAGAGCGAGAGTACGGGCAGACACCGTGTTACGCAGTAGAGCGCATGGTGTCTCCTGTACGCAGGCATAGCCCGGTTCGACACATTCCAGCTCCACGTATCGGCCGGGCTAGATTGAGCATTGAGCCGGATGTCATGAAGCCGGCCCAACGCATCAGGCCACCAGTGCGTCTTCTCGGTCCGGCGTACATGGCACCAGCCTTACGCATGGTGTTCCCGGTTCGCCCTCATAGGCCGGTGCGGGTTATTCCACCTCCCCGTACTGGTCGGGCGACGGGGAGCATCAACCCGGGTAAGGTTGGGCAGGCTCAGTGCTCAAGGGGGCCAGTAAGCCTGCACGGTCCGGTGTTTCCGGCGCCACCTCCCCGCTCCAGCCCAGTACCACCAGTGCCTACACCACGCACTAGGCTTCCTGTAAGTCTGCAGAGCCCTGTGTCTCCTCCACGCACTAGCTGTATGGTGCGTGTCTCCAGCCTTTTCCCACCAGTGCCTACACCACGCACCAAGCCTCCTGTGTGTCCCCCGAGTCCTGTGCGTCCTGTTGCTGCTCTCCGCACTAGCCCTTATGTGCGTCCTCAGGGTCCAGCATGCCCTGTTCCGGCTCTCCGCACTAGGCTTTATGTGCGTTCCCAGGGTCCAGCATACCCTGTTGCTTCTCCCCGCACTAGCCCTGAGATGCGTGTCCTCAGCCCGGTACCTCCAGTTCCGGCACCACGCACCAGGCCTACGGTGCGCCTCAGACGGCCAGAGTCTGCCGTCTGCCCAACGGGGCCTGAACTGCCCGTCTGCCCAAAGGCGCTTAAGCCGCCCGTCTGCCATGAGCCTTCAGAGCCGTCCGCCAGACCGGAGCCGCTAGAGTCTTCCGCCAGACAGGATCAGCCAGAGCCTTCCGCCAGACAGGATCAGCCAGAGCCTTCCGCCAGCCATGAGCAGCCAGATCCGTCAGCCAGCCATGAGCAGCCAGATCCGTCAGCCAGCCATGAGCAGCCAGATCCGTCAGCCAGCCATGAGCAGCCAGATCCGTCAGCCAGCCATGAGCAGCCAGATCCGTCGGCCAGCCATGAGCAGCCAGATCCGTCGGCCAGCCATGAGCAGCCAGATCCGTCAGCCAGCCATGAGCAGCCAGATCCGTCGGCCAGCCATGAGCAGCCAGATCCGTCGGCCAGCCATGAGCAGCCAGATCCGTCAGCCAGCCATGAGCAGCCAGATCCATCAGCCAGCCATGAGCAGCCAGATCCTTCAGCCAGCCATGAGCCGTCCAGCCAGGATCCGCCAGAGCCGTCCAGCCAGGACCCGCCAGAGCCAGCCAGCCAGGATCCGCCAGTGAGTCCGGTGCTGTCCCTTAGCCCGGTGCTGCCCCTTATCCTGGTGCTGCCCCTTAGTCCGGTACTGCCCCTTAGTCCGGTGCTGCCCCTTAGTCCGGTGCTGCCCGTTAGTCCGGTGCCGCCCCTTAATCCAGTGGGGTTTAGTTGGGGGGTGGTCATGTGGAGGAGGCTACGGAAGCGGATAGTGACTAAGGTGGGGTGGGGACCACGACCAGGGCCAGAACCGCCACCGGTGGACAGACGCCCACCCAGACCCTCCCTTAGACTGTATGCTGGTGCGCCCGGAGTGCGCACCTTTAGGGGGGGGTACTGTGACACTCTGGCTCTGGGACTTTTGTATTTGAGCCAGGGTGTATTTTGTTTTGTTGGGTTTTGGTTTGGTTATGTTGGGCATTTGGGTTATTTATAGGTTTGCCTTTCTGTTGGTTTCATTTCTAGGTTTGGTCGATGACTCCCAATCGGAGGTAACGAGTGTCAGCTGTCGGCTCGTTATCTCTGATTGGGAGCCATATTTATTCTGTATGTTTTCTTGTGGGAGTTGTGGGTTTTTGTTCCTGTTTAGTCTTTGTCACTATTGGACTTCACATTCGTCGCTTTGGTTTGTTGTTGTTGGTTGCTTTAAGTAAATAAAGTCAACATGTTCTTTTCACTCGCTGCGCCTTGGTCTCCTTCACTCCTCGACGAACGTGACAGTGCTTTCCCCGATATGTGGAACCAAGGATTGATCACACCAATCTATAAAAATGGAGACAAATTTGACCCAAATAACTACAGAGGAATTTGCATTAATAGCAACTTGGGAAATAATTATCGTACAACAGACCACATTTTCACCCTCCAGACTCTAATTGACAAACAAGTCAACCAAAACAAAGGCAAAATCTACTCGTGTTTTGTAGTCTTCAAGAAAGCATTTGATTCAATTTGGCACAAAGGTCTTTTTTATAAACTAATAGAAAGTGGTATTGGAGGGAAAACATATGATGTTATTAAATCAATGTACACTAAAAACAAATGTGCGGTTAAAATTGGCAACAAGCAAACAGACTTCTTCTCTCAGGGACGTGGCGTGAAACATTTTCCAATCAGTTATAGAACCAATTGCTCTATATGGCAGCGAAGTATGGGGTCCCCTCTCTAATAATGAATTTACTAAATGGGACAAACATCCAATCAAAATACTGCATGCAGAGTTTTGCAAGACTGTATTGCAAGTGCAAAGAAAAACTCAAAATAACGCATGTAGAGCAGAAATGGGCCAATACCCCCTCCATATCCGAATAGAAAAAAGAGCCATCAAATTTTACAACCATCTAAAAACAAGTGACCCCAAAACATTCCATCACACAGCTCTACAATGTCAAGAGATGAAACAAGAGAAGAGTCCCCTCAGCCAGCTGGTTCTGAGACTCAGTTCACTAACCAAAACCAACCTCATAGAGCCTCAGGACAGCACTCAGAAAATCTGGCCCAATCAAATCATCACAAAGCAAAAAGAAAAATATATTACCTATTGGAAAGACACCACAAAAAATCAAAGTAAACTTCAATGCTATTTGGCTCTAAGCAGACAGTAAATTGTGGCAGACTATCCGACCACTGTGACTGATAGAAAACTGAGGAAAACAATGACTAGTGTCACGCTCTGGCTCCGGGACTTTGTATTTTGAGCCAGGGTGTGTTCGTTTTGGTTTTGTGTTTCCCTTATTTGGTCAAATGACTCCCAATCGGAGGTAACGAGTGTCAGCTGTCGGCTCGTTATCTCTGATTGGGAGCCATATTTAAACTGTCTGTGTTCACCTTGTGTTTGTGGGATTTTGTTCGTGTGGTTCGTGTTGTACCATTAGACGTCACGTTTTCGTTGTTTATTGTTTTGTTCGTGTGAACGTTGAAATAAATAGTAATATGTTCGCTCGCAACGCTGCGCCTTGGTCCTTTTTATATGACGATCTTGACAGAAAATCCCACCAAGACCAGACCAAGCAGCGTGTCCAAGGGCCATCGCCAAATGATCTCCGTGGCAGCTTCGACTGGGTCAAGCCCATTGAGGAGTTGAGTGAGGAGGGTTGGAGACAGAGGAGCGAGAGGTGGGAGAGAATGTTGGAGGCCTGGAGAGACCCCCAGAAAATTTTTAGGGGGGGGCTCACGACGTCGGGGCAGCAGGAGGCCGCTATGGAGCGGTCCAGCGGGGTTGCAGAAGAGGCCGCCAGGTTACGGGGGCCACTGGTAGAAGAGGGGATGGTAGGTGTAGAGGCACGGCGAGAGGTACTGGCGGGTGTTGCCAGTCCGGTCCGGCCCGTTCCAGATCCCGGTGTAGAGCCAGTGGTGTGTGTCCCCAGTACGGTCCGGTCTATTCCTGCTCCCCGCACCAAACCTACGGTGTGCGTCGACAGCCCAGCCCGGCCCGTTCCTACGCTCCGCACCGAGTCTGTGGTGCGCGTCGCCAGCCCAGCCCGGCCCGTTCCTGCGCTCCACACAGAGTCTGAGGTGCGCTTCGCCAGCCCAGCCCGGCTTCTTCCTGCTCCACGCACAAAGCCCACGGTGTGCGTCGCCAGCCCGACCCGGCCTGTTCCTGCTACTCGCACCAAACCAGGGGTGCGAGTCGCCAGCCTGGTTCAACCCGTTCCTGCTACTCGCACCAAGCCAGGGGTGCGAGTCGTCAGCCTGGTCCAGCCCGTTCCTGCTACTCGCACCAAACCAGGGATGCGAGTCGTCGGCCTGGTCCAGCCCGTTCCTGCTACTCGCACCAAGCCAAGGGGGCGAGTCGTCAGCCTGGTCCGGCCTGTTCCTGCTACTCGCACCAAGCCAAGGGTGCGAGTCGTCAGCCCGGTCCAGCCCATTCCTGCTACTCGCACCAAGCCAGGGATGCGAGTCGTCAGCCTGGTGAGGTCCGTTCCGGCTCCACGCACCAAGCCTAGGGTGCGTATCGTCAGCCAGGTCCGGTCCGTTCCTGCCTCACGCGCTAAGCCAGGGATGCGCGTCGTCAGTCCTGATCCAGCCAGCTGGGTCAGATCGGATCGGGGCCATTATGCGGGGATTGAAGTAGGGTGGTGGTCAAGCCCGGAGCCGGAGCCGCCTCCGAGGAGCAACACCCACCCAGCCCTCCCCTATTTTGGGGGTTTGAGGCGCGGTCGCAGTCCGCGCCTTTAGGGGGGGGTACTGTCACGCTCTGGCTCCGGGACTTTGTATTTTGAGCCAGGGTGTGTTCGTTTTGGTTTTGTGTTTCCCTTATTTGGTCAAATGACTCCCAATCGGAGGTAACGAGTGTCAGCTGTCGGCTCGTTATCTCTGATTGGGAGCCATATTTAAACTGTCTGTGTTCACCTTGTGTTTGTGGGATTTTGTTCGTGTGGTTCGTGTTGTACCATTAGACGTCACGGTTTCGTTGTTTATTGTTTTGTTCGTGTGAACGTTGAAATAAATAGTAATATTTTCGCTCGCAACGCTGTGCCTTGGTCCTTTTTATATGACGATCTTGACAACTAGGTACAGATTCAGTGAGCACAGTCTGGCTATAGTCTGTCGTCCAGGGTAGGGGAGGGAATGACCGGCAGGGATGTAGCTCAGTTGGTAGAGCATGGCGTTTGCAACGGCAGGGTTGTGGGTTCGATTCCCATGGGGGGTATGAAAAAATAAATAATGTATGCACTCACTAACTGTGAGTCGCTCTGGATAAGAGCGTCCGCTAAATGACTAAAATGTAAAAATGTAATTATAGAGACCGGTCGTCACAGGCAAACCTGGCTGCCCAGAGAGGACAGGCTGTGCTCCCTCTGTGATGAGGTGTGAATGAGTCAGGCGCAGGAGGTAAAACACAGAAATCCAGAGTTTATTCAGTGTACAATAATGTAGCGCATATAGCGACAGAAGGAAACTAGCACAAGGGAAAATCCACCTTGGCTGCACACAGGGAAAGAGTAGCTCAACCCAGCTACTCACTCTCACAACGAACAATCACTCACAAAGGACAAGGGGGCAGAGGGAACACTTATACACAGACTAATGAGGGAATGAGTACCAGGTGTGTGTGATTGACAAGACAAGACAAGACAAATGGAGCGGTAGTGGCTAGTAAGCCGGTGACGACGAACGCCGAAACCTGCCCGAGCAAGGAGGAGGGGCAGCCTCGGTTGAATTCGTGACACTCTGCTCCAGGGGAGAGGAAGAGACAGAGCTGCATTTCCTATTACACTGTGACAAATACTCAGACCTAAGATAATATTTTCTTGCCCAAAATGATCATTCAGTACAAAGAATTTGAAACTATAAAATCAAATATTTATTGGGTGAAAAGCCAAAATGTGCAACCAAATGTGTCCTCCTGCCACAACCTAAGTGACAGCCAGTGGAAAGTGCAATGTAATGTCGATATTCTTAGTTTTGTTTTGGCTTTCATACCATGGCATGTGGCTTCTCAGTCATGTTGAGACTGGTCTACTACTATTGCTTTAATGTATTGTTATTCTCATTAATATTGTTGTTGTAGTTGCTGTTAATGGTAATCCCATTTCCACTACTACTATTATTATTGCTGTTGGTCCCACCATTTTTTGTTATATGTATACTTTGACAATGTACGTAATTTAACTTGCCGTGTCAATAAAGTCTATTGAATTGAATTGAGAGAGAGGGGGGGGGGGGGGGGGGGGGGGGGGGGGAGGAAGGCGAGAGAGAGAGAGAGAGAGAGATACAGAGATATAAGTAATGGGTAAACTATACTATCACAGCATAGTATAGTATAGTTTACCCATAGCTTATCACAGTATAGTATAGTTTACCCATAGCTTATCACAGTATAGTAAAGTATTGTTTACCCATAGCTTATCATAGCATATTATAGTATAGTATACCCATAGCTTATCACTGTCACGTTCGTTCAATGACGGGTCAGACCAAGGCGCAGCGTGATATGCGTACATGTTTATTTAACTTATAAACACAACGACTAAACAACAAACGAAACGAAACGTGAAGTCCAAAGGTAGAACACACAACATACCTTACACGGAACAAGATCCCACAACTCACTAGTGCCAAACGGCTGCCTAAGTATGGTCCCCAATCAGAGACAACGAGCGACAGCTGCCTCTGATTGGGAACCACACCGGCCAACATAGAACTATACATACTAGACAAGCCACATAGATAATACACAACAAAGAATATACACACCCTGACTCAATATATACGAGTCCCCTGAGTCAGGGCGTGACAGTACCCCCCCCCCCCCCCCCCCCCCCCCCCCCCCCCAAAGGTGCGGACTCCGACCGCACAACCTTCACCTAACAGTGTAGGGGCCGGGTGGACATTCCGCCTCGGAGGCGGATCCGGCTCCGTGCGTGACGACCACATACTCTCCGCCTCCCTGTTGCGCCCCTGGTCTGATCTGGACCTCGGCGCGCTGCTTCCCCTCTCCTTCCTCCCACGATACTCCAGGCCCTGTCTGGACCCTGGTGTGGGAGACCCCGAACCTGGAGACGGGCTGACGTCATGGTCTGGACTGGAGCCGCTGACCGGAGCTGGACCGTGCACCGGTGGAGCAGACTGCTCAGGCTCCAGACTGGAGCCGCTGACCGGAGCTGGACTGGGCACCGGTGGAGCGGACTGCTCTGGCTCCGGAGTGGAGCCGCTGACCGGAGCTGGACCAGACGACGGTGGGACGGGCTGCTCAGGCTCCGGACTGGAGCCGCTGACCGGAGCTGGACTGGACCCCGGTGGAGCGGACTGCTCTGGCTCCGGAGTGGAGCAGCTGACCGGAGCTGGATCAGGCACCGGTGGAGCGGACTGCACTGGCTCCAGAGTGGAGCCGCTGACCGGAGCTGGACTGGACCCCGGTGGAGTGGACTACTCTGGCTCCGGAGTGGAGCAGCTGACCGGAGCTGGATCAGGCACCGGTGGAGCGGACTACTCTGGCTCCGGAGTGGAGCCGCTGACCGGTGCCGGACCAGGCACCGGTAGAACGGGCATGGGCCGTGCCGGACTGGACACACGCACCACTGGTCTGGTGCGAGGAGCAGGAACGGGCCGGGCCGGACTGGCGACGTGCACCACTGTTTTGGTGCGAGGAGCAGGAACAGGCCGGGCCGGACTGGTGACACGCACCACTGGCTTGGTGCGAGGAGCAGGAACAGGCCAGGCCGGACTGTGGTGGCGGACTGGAGGTCTGGAGCGGAGAGCTGGCACAACGCGTCCTGGCTGGGTGCCTACTTCCGCACAGTATGTGTGAGGCATCAGCACAGGACGCACTGGGCTGTGCACGCGCTCTGGCGATACAGTTCGTAGAACCGGCGCAGGATATGCGGGACCGAGGAGGCGTACTGGAGACCAGGAGCGTTGACCCGGCACACCTCGTCCTGGCTGGATGCCCATCTTCGCACGGCACGTGTGTGGTGCAAGCACAGGACGTACAGGACTGTGCCGGCGCACTGGCGACACAGTACGTAGCTCCGCATAGCACGGAGCCTGCCCAGTCACACGCTTCCTCTCATGAGTACGGGGAGTTGGCTCTGCTCTGACACTAGGCTCCGCCAACCACCCCGTGTGCCCCCCAAATATTATCTTGGGGCTGCTTCTCGGGCTTCCTCCTCGACCGGCCTCCTCTGTGTTGCCGTTGCTCCTCTCCTGCCTGGGCATCTACCTTAGCCCATGGTCCTTTCCCCGCAAATATCTCTTCCCATGACCATAAATTGCCCACCTGTGACATGGCTATTCGCTCCGCCTGGGCACGCTGCTTGGTCCTCGAGTGGTGGGATCATCTGTCACGTTCGTTCAATGACGGGTCAGACCAAGGCGCAGCGTGATATGCGTACATGTTTATTTAACTTATAAACACAACGACAAAACAACAAGCGAAACGAAACGTGAAGTCCAAAGGTAGAACACACAACATACCTTACACGGAACAAGATCCCACAACTCACTAGTGCCAAACGGCTGCCTAAGTATGATCCCCAATCAGAGACAACGAGCGACAGCTGCCTCTGATTGGGAACCACACCGGCCAACATAGAACTATACATACTAGACAAGCCACATAGATAATACACAACAAAGAATATACACACCCTGACTCAACATGTACGAGTCCCCTGAGTCAGGGCGTGACAATCACAGTATAGTATAGTTTACCCATAGTTTATCACAGTATAGTATAGTATAGTTTACCCATAGCTTATCACAGTATAGTATAGTTTACCCATAGCTTATCAAAGTATAGTATAGTTTACCATAGCTTATCACAGTATAGTATAGTATAGCTTACCCATATCTTATCACAGTTTAGTATAGTATAGTTTACCCATAGCTTATCACAGTATAGTATAGTATAGTATAGTATAGCTTACCCATAGCCTATCACAGTTTAGTATAGTATAGTTTATCCATAGCTTATCACAGTATAGTATAGTATAGTTTACCCATAGTTTATCACAGTATAGTATGGTATAGTTTACCATATCTTATCACAGTATAGTATAGTTTACCCATAGCTTATCACAGTATAGTATAGTATAGTTTACCCATAGCTTATCACAGTATAGTATAGTTTACCCATAGCTTATCACAGTATAGTAAAGTATTGTTTACCCATTGTTTATCATAGCATATTATAGTATAGCATATTTTACCCATAGCATATGACACTATAGTATAGTATAGTTTACCAATAGCTTACCACAGTATAGTATAGTATAGTTTACACATAGCTTATCACAGTATAGTATAGTTTACCCATAGCTTATCACAGTATAGTATAGTATAGTTTAACCATAGCTTATCAAATTATAGTATAGTATAGTTTACCCATAGTTTATCACAGTATAGTATAGTATAGTTTACCATATCTTATCACAGTATAGTATAGTATAGTTTACCCATAGCTTATCACAGTATAGTATAGTTTACGCATAGGTTATCACAGTATAGTAAAGTATTGTTTACCCATAGCTTATCATAGCATATTATAGTATAGTATATTTTACCCATAGCTTATCACATTATAGTATAGTATAGTTTACCTACAACTTATCACAGTATAGTATATTATAGTTTACCCATAGCATATCACATCATAGTATAGTATAGTATATTTTACCCATAGCATATCACACTATAGTATATTTTACACATAGCTTATCACAGTATACTATAGTTTACCCATAGCTTATCACAGTATAGTATAGTAGAGGACAGTATAGTTTACCCATAGCTTATCACAGTATAGTATAGTATAGTTTACCCATAGCTTATCACAGCATATTATAGTATAGTTTACCCATAGCTTATCACAATATAGTATAGTTTACCCATAGCTTATCACAGTATATTATAGTATAGTTTACCCATAGCTTATCACAGTATATTATAGTATAGTTTACCCATAGCTTATCACAGTATAGTATAGTTTACCCATAGCTTATCACAGTATATTATAGTTTACCCATAGCTTATCACAGTATAGTATAGTTTACCCATAGCTTATCACAGTATTTTTTCCCTTTGTGTTTGTGGGTTCTTGTTCCGTGTTGGTCTATGTTTACCTAGGACGTTACGAGTCGTTTGTTGTTTTTGTTTACTGTCCGTGTTTATCGCTAATGATAAATAAACATGTTCGTTCATCACGCTGCGCCTTGGTCTACTTCCTACGACGATCGTGACAGAAGAACCCACCATACCAGGACCAAGCAGCGTGTCCAGGAGCAGGCAGCCTGGACGTGGGAGCAGATTTTGGACGGGCAGGGGTCCTGGACCTGGGAGGAAATCCTGGCCGGGATGGATCGCCGGCCATGGAGTGAGACAGTGGAGAGGCGACGGAGAGAGGAGCAACGGCGTGATCAGTGTCGTCGTCGGACGGTCGAGACGCAACCCAATTTTTTTTTTAGGGGGGGGCACAGGGCATGGACGACGGGGCTGACAGAGGCAGAAAAGGGGCGTATTCAGAAGGCCACCAGGTTATGGGGGCCACTGGTCAAAGTAGGGAAAGAAGGTTTAGAGGCACGGCGAGAGGTACTGGGGTGTGTTACCAGTCCGGTCCGGCCCGTTCCAGATCCCGGGGTAGAGCCAGTGGTGTGTGTCCCCAGTACGGTCCGGCCTGTTACGGCCCCTCGCACCAAATGTACGGTGTGCGTCACCAGCCCGGTCCGGCCTGTTCCTGCCCCTCGCACCAAGCCTACGGTGCGCGTCGCCAGCCCGGTCCGGCCTGTTCCTGCCACTCGCACCAAATCTACGGTGCGCGTCGCCAGCCCGGCCCGGCCTGTTCCTGCCCCTCGCACCAAGCCTACGGTGTGCGTCGCCAGCCCGGCCCGGCCTGTTCCTGCCACTCGCACCAAGCCTACGGTGTGCGTCGCCAGCCCGGCCCGGCCTGTTCCTGCCCCTCGCACCAAGCCTAAGGTGTGCGTCGCCAGTCCGGCCCAGCCTGTTCCTGCCACTCGCACCAAGCCTACGGTGTGCGTCGCCAGCCCGGCCCAGCCTGTTCCTGCCACTCGCACCAAGCCTACGGTGCGCGTCGCCAGCCCGGCCTGTTCCTGCCACTCGCACCAAGCCTACGGTGCGCGTCGCCAGCCCGGCCCGGCCTGTTCCTGCTCCTCGCACCAAACCTACGATGTGCATCGCCAGACCGGCCCGGCCTGTTCCTGCCACTCGCACCAAGTCTACGGTGCGCGTCGCCAGCCCGGCCCGGCCTGTTCCTGCCACTCGCACCAAGCCTACGGTGCGCGTCGCCAGCCCGGCCCGGCCTGTTCCTGCTCCTCGCACCAAACCTACGATGTGCGTCGCCAGCCCGGCCCGGCCTGTTCCTGCCACTCGCACCAAAGCTACAGTGCGCGTCGCCAGCCCGGCCCGGCCTGCTCCTGCCACTCGCACCAAGCCAGGGTTGCGAGTCGTCAGCCTGGTCCAGAACGTTCCTGCTACTCGCACCAAGCCAGGGGTGCGAGTTGTCAGCCTGGTCCAGCCCGTTCCTGCTACTCGCACCAAGCCAGGGGTGCGAGTCGTCAGCCTGGTAAAGCCCGTTGCTGCTCCACGCACCAAGCCAGGGGTGCGAGTCGTCAGCCCGGTAAAGCCCGTTCCGGCTCCACGCACCAAGCCAGGGGTGCGCATCGTCAGCCCGGTCCGGCCCGTTGCTGCTCCACGCACCAAGCCAGGGGTGCGAGTCGTCAGCCTGGTAAGGCCCGTTCCTGCTCTACGCACCAAGCCAGGGGTGCGTATCGTCAGCCCGGTCCGGTCCGTTCCTGCTCCACGCACCAAGCCAGGGGTGCGTATCGTCAGCCCGGTCTGGCCCGTTGCTGCTCCACGCACCAAGCCAGGGGTGCGCATCGTCAGCCCGGTCCGGTCCGTTCCTGCCTCACGCACCAAGCCAGGGGTGCGCGTCGTCAGTCCGGCACAACCAGTGCCTGGGTCATCGGTGCCTAATCAGGTACCGCTCAACTGCTCCACAACGGAGCTGAAGCTAACCGCTCCTGCTACGTCCAGTTCAGCTCCAGCCAGCGGGGCCAGACCGGACCAGGGGCGCTATGGGGGGAGTATTGGAGGGTGGTGGGCAAGCCCGGAGCCAGAACCGCCGCCGAGGAGGAATACCCACCCAGTCCTCCCCTGTTTTGCTCTAGTTGAGGCGCGGTCGCAGTCCGCGCCTTTAGGGGGGGGTACTGTCACACCCTGGCTCTGGGACTCTATATGTTGAGCCAGGGTGTGTTCATTCTATGTGTTATATTTCTATGTTGGGGGTTCTAGTTATTCTGTTTCTATGTTGGCCTGAGTGACTCCCAATCAGAGGCAACGAGTGTCAGCTGTGGCTGGTTGTCTCTGATTGGGAGCCATATTTAAACTGTCTGTTTTTCCCTTTGTGTTTGTGGGTTCTTGTTCCGTGTTGGTCTATGTTTACCTAGGACGTTACGAGTCGTTTGTTGTTTTTGTTTACTGTCCGTGTTTATCGCTAATGATAAATAAACATGTTCGTTCATCACGCTGCGCCTTGGTCTACTTCCTACGACGATCGTGACAAGTATAGTATAGTTTACCCATAGCTTATCACAGTATAGTATAGTTTACCAATAGCTTATCACAGTATAGTATAGTATAGTTTATCATATCCGGGACCACCCAAATGTATGCGCACATGACTGTAGTCGCTTTGGATAAAAGCGTCTGCTAAATGGCATATTATATTATTATATTATTATATTATATCTTATCACAGTATAGTATAGTTTACCCATAGCTTATCACAGTATAGTATAGTATAGTTTACCCATAGCTTATCACAGTATAGTATAGTTTACCCATAGCTTATCACAGTATAGTAAAGTATTGTTTACCCATATTTTATCATAGCATATTATAGTATAATATATTTTACTCAGAGCATATCACACTATAGTATAGTATAGTTTACCCATAGCTTATCACAGTATAGTATAGTTTACCCATAGCTTATCACAGTATAGTATAGTTTAGTTTACCCATAGCTTATCACAGTATAGTATAGTATAGTATAGTTTACCCATAGCTTATCACAGTATAGTATAGTATAGTTTACCCATAGTTTATCACAGTATAGTATAGTATAGTTTACCATATCTTATCACAGTACAGTATAGTTTACCCATAGCTTATCACAGTATAGTATAGTATAGTATAGTTTACCCATAGCTTATCACATTATAGTAGACAATGTGTTAACAAACCTCCAAACGAGCTTCAATTCCATACAACACTCCTTCAGTAGCCTCCAACTGCTCTTAAACACTAGTAAAACTAAATGCATGCTCTTCAACCGAACGCTGCTTGCACCCGCCCACCCGACTAGAATCACTACTCTAGACGGGTCTGACCTAGAGTATGTGGACAACTACAAATATCTAGGTGTCTGGTTAGACTGTAAACTCTCCTTCCAGACTCACATTAAGAATCTCCAATCCAAAGTTAAATCTAGAATCGGTTTCCTATTTCGCAACAAAGCCTCCTTCACTCATGCTGCCAAACATGCCCTCGTAAAACTGACTATCCTACCGATCCTTGACTTCGGCGATGTCATTTACAAAATAGCCTCCAACACTCTACTCAGCAAATTGGATGTTGTCTATCACAGTGCCATCCGTTTTGTCTCCAAAGCCCCATATAATACCCACCACTGTGACCTGTACGCTCTTGTTGGCTGGTCCTCACCACATATTCGTTGCCAAACCCACTGGCTCCAGGCCATCTATAAATCACTGCTAGGCAAATCCCCGCCTTATCTTAGCTCATTGGTCACCATAGCAACACCCACCCGTAGTCTGCGCTCCAGCGGGTATATCTCACTGGTCATCCCCAAAGCCAACACCTCCTTTGGCCGCAATTCCTTCCAGTTCTCTGCTGCCAATGACTGGAACAAATTGCAAAAATCTCTGAAGCTGGAGACACTTATCTCCCTCACTAACTTTAAGCATCAGTTGTCAGAGCACCTTACCGATCACTGCACCTGTACACAGCCCATCTGAAATTAGCCCGCCCAACTACCTCATCCCTATATTGTTATTTATTTTGCTCATTTGTACCCCAGTATCTCTATTTGCACATCATCTCTTGCACATCATTCCAGTGTTAATACTAAATTGTAATTATTTTGCACTATAGCCTATTTTATTGCCTTACCTCCATAACTTGCTAAATTTGCACACTGTATATTATATGTATTTCTGTTGTATTTTTGACTTTGTTTTGTTTTACCCCATATGTAACTCTGTGTTGTTGTTTTTATCGCACTGCTTTGCTTTATCTTGGCCAGGTCGCAGTTGTAAATGAGAACTTGTTCTCAACTGGTTTACCTGGTTAAATAAAGGTGAAAAAATAAATAAAATAAAAATAGTTTACCCATAGCTTATCACAGTATAGTAAAGTATTGTTTACCCATAGCTTATCATAGCATATTATAGTATAGTATATTTTACCCATAGCTTATCACAGTATAGTATAGTTTACCCATAGCTTATCACAGTATAGTATAGTATAGTTTACCCATAGCATATCATAGTATAGTATAGTATATTGTACCCATTGCATATCACACTATATTATATTTTACCCATAGCTTATCACAGTATAGTATAGTTTACCCATAGCTTATCACAGTATAGTATAGTATAGCTTACCCATATCTTATCACAGTTTAGTATAGTTTACCCATAGCTTATCAAAGTATAGTATAGTTTACCATAGCTTATCACAGTATAGTATAGTATAGCTTACCCATATCTTATCACAGTTTAGTATAGTATAGTTTACCCATAGCTTATCACAGTATATTATAGTATAGTATAGCTTACCCATAGCCTATCACAGTTTAGTATAGTATAGTTTATCCATAGCTTATCACAGTATAGTATAGTATAGTTTACCCATAGTTTATCACAGTATATTATAGTATAGTTTACCATATCTTATCACAGTATAGTATAGTTTACCCATAGCTTATCACAGTATAGTATAGTATAGTTTACCCATAGCTTATCACAGTATAGTATAGTTTACCCATAGCTTATCACAGTATAGTAAAGTATTGTTTACCCATAGCTTATCATAGCATATTATAGTATAGCATATTTTACCCATAGCATATGACACTATAGTATAGTATAGTTTACCAATAGCTTACCACAGTATAGTATAGTATAGTTTACCCATAGCTTATCACAGTATAGTATAGTTTACCCATAGCTTATCACAGTATAGTATAGTATAGTTTAACCATAGCTTATCAAAGTATAGTATAGTATAGTTTACCCATAGTTTATCACAGTATAGTATAGTATAGTTTACCATATCTTATCACAGTATAGTAGAGTATAGTTTACCCATAGCTTATCACAGTATAGTATAGTTTACCCATAGCTTATCACAGTATAGTATAGTATAGTTTAACCATAGCTTATCAAAGTATAGTATAGTATAGTTTACCCATAGTTTATCACAGTATAGTATAGTATAGTTTACCATATCTTATCACAGTATAGTAGAGTATAGTTTACCCATAGCTTATCACAGTATAGTATAGTTTACACATAGGTTATCACAGTATAGTAAAGTATTGTTTACCCATAGCTTATCATAGCATATTATAGTATAGTATATTTTACCCATAGCTTATCACATTATAGTATAGTATAGTTTACCTACAGCTTATCACAGTATAGTATATTATAGTTTACCCATAGCATATCACATCATAGTATAGTATAGTATATTTTACCCATAGCATATCACACTATAGTATATTTTACACATAGCTTATCACAGTATACTATAGTTTACCCATAGCTTATCACAGTATAGTATAGTAGAGGACAGTATAGTTTACCCATAGCTTATCACAGTATAGTATAGTATAGTTTACCCATAGCTTATCACAGTATATTATAGTATAGTTTACCCATAGCTTATCACAATATAGTATAGTTTACCCATAGCTTATCACAGTATATTATAGTATAGTTTACCCATAGCTTATCACAGTATATTATAGTATAGTTTACCCATAGCTTATCACAGTATAGTATAGTTTACCCATAGCTTATCACAGTAAATTATAGTTTACCCATAGCTTATCACAGTATAGTATAGTTTACCCATAGCTTATCACAGTATTTTTTCCCTTTGTGTTTGTGGGTTCTTGTTCCGTGTTGGTCTATGTTTACCTAGGACGTTACCAGTCGTTTGTTGTTTTTGTTTACTGTCCGTGTTTATCGCTAATGATAAATAAACATGTTCGTTCATCACGCTGCTCCTTGGTCTACTTCCTACGACGATCGTGACAGAAGAACCCACCATACCAGGACCAAGCAGCGTGTCCAGGAGCAGGCAGCCTGGACGTGGGAGCAGATTTTGGACGGGCAGGGGTCCTGGACCTGGGAGGAAATCCTGGCCGGGATGGATCGCCGGCCATGGAGTGAGACAGTGGAGAGGCGACGGAGAGAGGAGCAACGGCGTGATCAGTGTCGTCGTCGGACGGTCGAGACGCAACCCCACATTTTTTTTAGGGGGGGGCACAGGGCATGGACGACGGGGCTGACAGAGGCAGAAAAGGGGCGTATTCAGAAGGCCACCAGGTTATGGGGGCCACTGGTCAAAGTAGGGAAAGAAGGTTTAGAGGCACGGCGAGAGGTACTGGGGTGTGTTACCAGTCCGGTCCGGCCCGTTCCAGATCCCGGGGTAGAGCCAGTGGTGTGTGTCCCCAGTACGGTCCGGCCTGTTACGGCCCCTCGCACCAAATGTACGGTGTGCGTCACCAGCCCGGTCCGGCCTGTTCCTGCCCCTCGCACCAAGCCTACGGTGCGCGTCGCCAGCCCGGTCCGGCCTGTTCTTGCCACTCGCACCAAATCTACGGTGCGCGTCGCCAGCCCGGCCCGGCCTGTTCCTGCCCCTCGCACCAAGCCTACGGTGTGCGTCGCCAGCCCGGCCCGGCCTGTTCCTGCCACTCGCACCAAGCCTACGGTGTGCGTCGCCAGCCCGGCCCGGCCTGTTCCTGCCCCTCGCACCAAGCCTAAGGTGTGCGTCGCCAGTCCGGCCCAGCCTGTTCCTGCCACTCGCACCAAGCCTACGGTGTGCGTCGCCAGCCCGGCCCGGCCTGTTCCTGCCACTCGCACCAAGCCAGGGTTGCGAGTCGTCAGCCTGGTCCAGAACGTTCCTGCTACTCGCACCAAGCCAGGGGTGCGAGTCGTCAGCCTGGTCCAGCCCGTTCCTGCTACTCGCACCAAGCCAGGGGTGCGAGTCGTCAGCCTGGTAAAGCCCGTTGCTGCTCCACGCACCAAGCCAGGGGTGCGAGTCGTCAGCCCGGTAAAGCCCGTTCCGGCTCCACGCACCAAGCCAGGGGTGCGCATCGTCAGCCCGGTCCGGCCCGTTGCTGCTCCACGCACCAAGCCAGGGGTGCGAGTCGTCAGCCTGGTAAGGCCCGTTCCTGCTCTACGCACCAAGCCAGGGGTGCGTATCGTCAGCCCGGTCCGGTCCGTTCCTGCTCCACGCACCAAGCCAGGGGTGCGTATCGTCAGCCCGGTCTGGCCCGTTGCTGCTCCACGCACCAAGCCAGGGGTGCGCATCGTCAGCCCGGTCCGGTCCGTTCCTGCCTCACGCACCAAGCCAGGGGTGCGCGTCGTCAGTCCGGCACAACCAGTGCCTGGGTCATCGGTGCCTAATCAGGTACCGCTCAACTGCTCCACAACGGAGCTGAAGCTAACCGCTCCTGCTACGTCCAGTTCAGCTCCAGCCAGCGGGGCCAGACCGGACCAGGGGCGCTATGGGGGGAGTATTGGAGGGTGGTGGGCAAGCCCGGAGCCAGAACCGCCGCCGAGGAGGAATGCCCACCCAGCCCTCCCCTGTTTTGTTCTAGTGGAGGCGCGGTCGCAGTCCGCGCCTTTAGGGGGGGGGTACTGTCACACCCTGGCTCTGGGACTCTATATGTTGAGCCAGGGTGTGTTCATTCTATGTGTTATATTTCTATGTTGGGTTTCTAGTTGTTCTGTTTCTATGTTGGCCTGAGTGACTCCCAATCAGAGGCAACGAGTGTCAGCTGTGGCTGGTTGTCTCTGATTGGGAGCCATATTTAAACTGTCTGTTTTTCCCTTTGTGTTTGTGGGTTCTTGTTCCGTGTTGGTCTATGTTTACCTAGGACGTTACGAGTCGTTTGTTGTTTTTGTTTACTGTCCGTGTTTATCGCTAATGATAAATAAACATGTTCGTTCATCACGCTGCGCCTTGGTCTACTTCCTACGACGATCGTGACAAGTATAGTATAGTTTACCCATAGCTTATCACAGTATAGTATAGTTTACCAATAGCTTATCACAGTATAGTATAGTATAGTTTATCATATCCGGGACCACCCAAATGTATGCGCACATGACTGTAAGTCGCTTTGGATAAAAGCGTCTGCTAAATGGCATATTATATTATTATATTATTATATTATATCTTATCACAGTATAGTATAGTTTACCCATAGCTTATCACAGTATAGTATAGTATAGTTTACCCATAGCTTATCACAGTATAGTATAGTTTACCCATAGCTTATCACAGTATAGTAAAGTATTGTTTACCTATAGCTTATCATAGCATATTATAGTATAGTATATTTTACTCAGAGCATATCACACTATAGTATAGTATAGTTTACCCATAGCTTATCACAGTATAGTATAGTTTACCCATAGCTTATCACAGTATAGTATAGTTTAGTTTACCCATAGCTTATCACAGTATAGTATAGTATAGTATAGTTTACCCATAGCTTATCACAGTATAGTATAGTATAGTTTACCCATAGTTTATCACAGTGTAGTATAGTATAGTTTACCATATCTTATCACAGTACAGTATAGTTTACCCATAGCTTATCACAGTATAGTATAGTATAGTATAGTTTACCCATAGCTTATCACATTATAGTAGACACTGTGTTAACAAACCTCCAAACGAGCTTCAATTCCATACAACACTCCTTCAGTAGCCTCCAACTGCTCTTAAACACTAGTAAAACTAAATGCATGCTCTTCAACCGAACGCTGCTTGCACCCGCCCACCCGACTAGAATCACTACTCTAGACGGGTCTGACCTAGAGTATGTGGACAACTACAAATATCTAGGTGTCTGGTTAGACTGTAAACTCTCCTTCCAGACTCACATTAAGAATCTCCAATCCAAAGTTAAATCTAGAATCGGTTTCCTATTTCGCAACAAAGCCTCCTTCACTCATGCTGCCAAACATGCCCTCGTAAAACTGACTATCCTACCGATCCTTGACTTCGGCGATGTCATTTACAAAATAGCCTCCAACACTCTACTCAGCAAATTGGATGTTGTCTATCACAGTGCCATCCGTTTTGTCTCCAAAGCCCCATATAATACCCACCACTGTGACCTGTACGCTCTTGTTGGCTGGTCCTCACCACATATTCGTCGCCAAACCCACTGGCTCCAGGCCATCTATAAATCACTGCTAGGCAAATCCCCGCCTTATCTTAGCTCATTGGTCACCATAGCAACACCCACCCGTAGTCTGCGCTCCAGCGGGTATATCTCACTGGTCATCCCCAAAGCCAACACCTCCTTTGGCCGCAATTCCTTCCAGTTCTCTGCTGCCAATGACTGGAACAAATTGCAAAAATCTCTGAAGCTGGAGACACTTATCTCCCTCACTAACTTTAAGCATCAGTTGTCAGAGCACCTTACCGATCACTGCACCTGTACACAGCCCATCTGAAATTAGCCCGCCCAACTACCTCATCCCTATATTGTTATTTATTTTGCTCATTTTTACCCCAGTATCTCTATTTGCACATCATCTCTTGCACATCATTCCAGTGTTAATACTAAATTGTAATTATTTTGCACTATAGCCTATTTTATTGCCTTACCTCCATAACTTGCTAAATTTGCACACTGTATATTATATGTATTTCTGTTGTATTTTTGACTTTGTTTTGTTTTACCCCATATGTAACTCTGTGTTGTTGTTTTTATCGCACTGCTTTGCTTTATCTTGGCCAGGTCGCAGTTGTAAATGAGAACTTGTTCTCAACTGGTTTACCTGGTTAAATAAAGGTGAAAAAATAAATAAAATAAAAATAGTTTACCCATAGCTTATCACAGTATAGTAAAGTATTGTTTACCCATAGCTTATCATAGCATATTATAGTATAGTATATTTTACCCATAGCTTATCACAGTATAGTATAGTTTACCCATAGCTTATCACAGTATAGTATAGTATAGTTTACCCATAGCATATCATAGTATAGTATAGTATATTTTACCCATTGCATATCACACTATAGTATATTTTACCCATAGCTTATCACAGTATAGTATAGTTTACCCATAGCTTATCACAGTATAGTATAGTATAGTTTACCCAAAGCTTATCACAGTATAGTATAGTATAGTATAGTTTACCCATATCTTATCACAGTATAGTATAGTATAGTTTACCCATAGCTTATCGCAGTATATTATAGTACAGTTTACCCATAGCTTATCACAGTATAGTATAGTTTACCCCTAGCTTATCACAGTATAGTATAGTATAGTTTACCCATAGCTTATCACAGTATAGTATAGTTTACCCATAGCTCATCACAGTATATTATAGTATAGTTTACCCATAGCTTATCACAGTATAGTATAGTATAGTATAGTTTACCCATAGCTTATCACAGCATAGTATAGTATAGTTTGCCCATAGCTTATCATAGCATATTATAGTATAGTTTACCCATAGCTTATCACAGTATAGTATAGTATGGTATAGTATAGTTTACCCATAGCCTATTACATTTACATTTTACATTTTAGTCAATCAGCAGACGCTCTTATCAAGAGCGACTTACAGTTAGTGAGTGCATACATTTTTCATACTATCACAGTATAGTATAGTATACAGTGCATTCAGAAAGAATTCAGAGCCCTTGACTTTTTCCATATGTTATTACATTACAGCCTTATTCTAAAATTGATTAAATTGTTTTTCCCTCTCATCAATCTACACGTAATATCCCATAATGTCAAAGCAAAAACTGTTTTTTAGAAATTTTTGCAAGACCAAAAAAATAAACAAACGGACATATCAGATTTATATAATTATTCAGACCCTTTACTCAGTACTTTGTTGAAGCACCTTTGGCAGCGATTACAGCCTTGAGTCTTCTTTGGTATGACGCTACAAGCTTGGCACACCTGTATTTGGGGAGTTTCTCCCATTCTTCTCTGCAGATCCTCTCAAGCTTTGTCAGGTTGGCTGGGGAGCGTTGCTGCACAGCTATTTTCAGGTCTCTCCAGAGATGTTCGATAGGGTTCAAGTCCGGGCTCTGGTTGGGCCAACAAGGACATTCAGAAACTATATAGTATAGTATAGTATAGTATATTATAGTATAGTATAGTATAGTATATTATAGTATAGTATAGTATAGTATAGTATAGTATAGCATAGTATAGTACAGTATAGTGTAGTATAGTGTAGTATATTGTGGTACAGTGTAGTAAAGTGTGGTATAGTGTAGTGTAGTGTAGTGTAGTATAGTGTAGTATAGTGTAGTATAGTGTAGTTATAGTGTAGTTATAGTGTAGTATAGTGTAGTATAGTGTAGTATAGTGTAGTATAGTGTAGTATGGTGTATTATAGTGTATTATAGTATTGTGTATTATAGTGTAGTGTGGTGTAGTATATTGTAGTGTAGTGTAGTATATTGTAGTATAGTATAGTATAGTATATTATACCCATAGCTTATCACAGTATATTATAGTATAGTATAGTATAGTTTGCCCATAGCTTAGCCGAGCTTACCCACTGTTGGCTCTCCTTATCCTGCGACTGAGACTAGAAAAACCTTTAGTAAACCGATACACAGACTATGAGGAGGCAGTTGATATTCTAGGCATAAGATTTCAAGTACTGTATCCTTTCACTTTCATTGGACTGTTCTCTCACTGCAATGATCTGATGCTCTTTAAAACAAATAATAACACTAAAGTTGTTGTTGATTAATACTGTTGCTATCTTTCACTGTTTCCTCAGTCTTCACTTGTCACCGTGAAGTCACCTTTCCTAAGAAGAGCTCAGCATAAGAGCAGTAGACTCAACACATATTTAGTTGTGTGAGTGAGTGGCTACTCTGTCCCCTTGCTTCAAGGGCTAACAGGCTGTGAACTCTCCTTGGCCAGCCACCCCCCAGACCGCCACTCACCTTGACCTCCCCCAGACCCCCCCTCTCCCCCCCTCTCCCCCCCAGACTCTCAGGCCCAGTCTCCCCATATCTAGCCCAGGCCTGGGGGGTTGTTCACCCCAGACTCCCTTCTCCCCCCTCTCCCTCCAGACTCTCTTCCCCCTCTGCTTTCAAAAGCTCTCTGTGTCACCAGACTGATTAAAACAAACAGCGGTCTTATTTTGGTATCTAATCGAATAGTACTCCTTTTCTTTATGTCAGCTCTGGAGTACGCAGAGTATTAGGTGTCCATGGAATCCACAACTCTCCCCAACCCCCTCCCCCAGCCCCCCTAACCCTCCCCTCCATGACTGATCTTAGATTTCAAACACTGGAGGACATCACATATTGTAGGCAAAGAGTAAATACAGACTTATTAAAATTCCTTTTTAGCCTCCATGTGTAAACAGGATATGTGCTATACAGAGGAGGCTAGTGGGAGGAGCTATAGGAGGACAGGCTCAATATAATGGCTGGAATGGAATAAATGGAACGGAGTCAAACGTGTGGTTTCCATATGTTTGATGTGTTTGATACCGTTGCATTTATTCCATTCCAGTCTTTATAATGAGCCCGTCCTCCTATAGCTCCTATCTATTCCCTACAGCGCAGAATGTTGACAACAACATGTGTTTCTCATAGTTTGGTATAGGATCAGGGGATGGAAGGGACGTTTTCTGAGGTTGACCCGTTATCTGGGGTTGGATGGGGTTGGGGGAAATAGAGTAGACTAGTGTTTATTGTTATATTAATGTTGAGCACGTCGGGCTCTGCCAGATCAGGACTCCCTCTTTGACCTGCAAGGAAAAGCCAAGAGAGCAGTATCCAGGTGCATCTAATAAAACACTGTGTGTGTGTCTGTCTGTCTCTCTGTCTGTTTGAGCCCTGGTCAAAAGTAGGGCGCCATACAGGGAACAGGGTGCCATTTGGGACTCAGGCGTGGTGTGCTGGGGTGTCCACTCTTGTGAATAGCACACATAAAGTATGTCAATAAAACTAAAACTATGTACGACTTTGAGATTGGCCGTTGTGCTGGATGTTGCAGTTAGAAGTCAGACAAGGATGGTACGTTTTTCTGGTTAGAGCTGGTTAGAGCTGGTTAGGGCTGGTTAGGGCTGGTTAGGGCTGGTTAGGGATGGTTAGGGATGGTTAGGGATGGTTAGGGCTGGTTAGGGCTGGTTAGGGCTGGTTAGGGCTGGTTAGGGATGGTTAGGGCTGGTTAGGGCTGGTTAGGGCTGGTTAGGGCTGGTTAGGGCTTTATATTTGCAAAAGTGAAGAATAAATGGGTTCCAAAAGTACTTATAAACAAACTGGACATAAATGATCTCGTCAGAGCACCTAACCCAGGCCTCAATAATGCCTGTTGGCAATTTGCATGAACAGGAACAAGTTTTTCCCAACCTTCCTGTCTGACCCAAACAGGAAATGAGGGGTTAAAATACCTTCTTCTTCTTCTTCTTCTGTGAGATTTTATGGTGTATTGTTGTATTGTCACCACCAACTAGACAGTGGTGAAAAAAATTCCATTACGGATAAATAAAAAACATGAATCCACACCTATTACAATAAAAACAATTTAAAAACGTATTAAAAAACATCCCACTCCTTCAGTCATTCAAACACTATAACTCCCTACACAGGCTCTGGGGCCTGCAAGGGTGGGACCACACCAGACAGAACTCCAAATCTTTTAATCCTAGAAATCATTCAGCTTGAGCAGTGCCGTTTACCACCATTTCTATAAAAGTAATAGGAGACTCTCTCAACTGCCCTGATTTTGGTAACCTCGGTCTCTTTCACCCTCCTGGGGGCATTCAACGGATTTCGCTTCATGATCTCCACCACAGTTACATTTTGTTCCTTGTCCATTCTCTTCTGCCAAACCATCTCCTTCATAATGGCCTTTCCCACATATCCCATATCTCGGCTTCTCCATCTGCATACGCTTGATACATGTCCACACATTTTACAGTGGGTAGCCTACATTGCAAAGGTATGTGAATAAACAGGGTAGTTCCCAAATCCCAGCTGCACTCGGATAGGGAGAAACTAATCAAAACACAAGAACAGGTTAAAATACCTTTGACCCATAATGCATTTCACCATGGAACATACCAATTCACATTTTTCCCAACAATCCTATCAACAGGTTGGCGTGAACCACAACACAATTTAAACATGGCGCTCTCAAACTCACATCCATTTGCCTGTCACAATCTCCGACCAGGAAACATGAAGACAAGGAAGTTAATAGCCGACTGTGGTACCGCAGGCATTGTTAGCAGAAAACATGATCTCCAATAACAGTAAATGGAAAAATTGCAATCTTCTTATTTATCTTTGTGCAAATAAACAAATATTTTGAAGAGAATCATGGTACCAATAATTGCTTCTAATACACCGGATGTATGTCTTTGAACTGGTTATTTTTCAATCGCACACAGAAGAAGTTAGTTGCTAATGGCAGCCTTCAGTACCCCCGTCGGCCTTCAACTTGAGATCCTCAGTGAGAGGGGGCAGCACTGAGATAGCCTGCAACGTCACTTCCTGGAATAGCTTTACTTGGCTCATCACGCTCTAGACATTCCTTGTGGCGGGCCGGGCGCCTGCAAGCTGACTTCGGTCGTCAGTTGAACGGTGTTCCTCCGACACATTGGTGCAGCTGTCTTCCGGGTTAAGCGAGCGGGTGTTAAGAAGCGTGGTTCGGGGTGTCATGTTTTGGAGGACGCATAACTCGACCTTCGCATCTCCCGAGCCCGTTGGGGAGTTGCAACGATGAGACAAGATCGTAATCATGAAATTGGGGAAAAAAGGTGGGGAAAATAAATAAATATAGAAATCAGCTCCGTGACCACAATTTTTAATTAAACATAGATAAAAGGAAAGCATGGGTAAAATGTAATTGAAGTACAGCTACATAAGGACATACAAAACCTACATAAAGTCATTCAAATAGGCTACACAATTAGGCTATGAAATGCCTATAAACTGACACTTACAGAACCATCTAGTGGGGATGTAGCGACATCCCTCTAAATAGAAACCATGAGTGAATAATTGTTGTAAAACCAAAGCAAAGATACAACATATTCAAAATGAAAGGTTCTTTGTTTTAGGTCAGCAGTGAGTTGGCTACTACAGAACTATAATTCACTCTCTCTGAGAAAAGCACACAGATTAACAATTCTACACAATAAGATGAATGTCTTGTCAAAAATATTTCCATAGGTGAACCCTCAACGTATGGAAAAATAGCTTTTATTCCAACCTCGCAGCTCTGTTCTGTGGTGTGTAGGCTCTAGGAAGTGAAATATTACCTTACCCTCTTATAATGATCATCCATTTTCTCTACTGTCAGGCCGAAACCCAGGAGGCTTTATTATGGGGGGGGACTTCAATAGAACGAGAGGAGAGGACTGGTCCTAAAATATACGACTGGAATCATTCCTTCTAATGGCCTGAGCCGTGCTAGTTCAGATGTAAAGGGTGTGTGTGTGCGTAAGTAATTGTGGGAGAGTCTGTATTAACCCCAAAAACTGTATGTCAAACCCTCCAGACCACAGTGTTTTATGGCCATGCCACTGCACTATGCAGGGTGGAAGTAGAGTTGTTTATGGTTTAACTAACAGCACGTTGGCTTTGGTTGTTGTGGCTGAGTTTAATGCAAAGAAGATGACTTTTCCCCCAATGTCTGGCACCTTGGAGGAATAACTGACACTTTATTTAAATGTATTGAATCACTAATCATTTGAACTGTCTTAGAGAGTGTTTGTGAGAAGGATGCTTAAAATACCGTACAGCTCTGGCTTTAGAATCATAGCTTTACTGTCTTCAAGGCGGAATAGAAGTGTGATTGTGAACTCTTCTGTGAAAGATAAGGAACACAGAGGTTGGTCCTGCCCCCATAGCTATTATCAGTAACAGAGACAATAGCTATGCCCTTATCAACCCATACTCCTGTAATCAATAATGGAATTGGGTGGGAAGAACAAGGGGATGATAACAATGATGAATGATAATGGATGATGAATGATAACAATGATGAATGATAATGGATGATGAATGATAATGGATGATGAATGATAATGGATGATGAATGATAATGGATGATGAATGATAACAGTGATATGGATGTAATGTAATGGATGATGATGATAGTATGAATGATAACAATGGCTGATACTCATGGATGCTGATCCATGATATGATAATGTGAATGATCATGGCTTGCTATATATGTGTGCACATGATGCATGCATGATCTTACATACTGACATTTTGACTGCTCCTGTGCTGATGATGCTCTGCTGATGCATGTACTCTCCTGTCCTGTCTCTGCTCTGTCCTGACTTGCTTTGTCTGGATGCTCCTGGCTCTGCTGTCTGCCTGCCCTGACTGCTGCCTGTCTGCTCGCCTGCTCTATCTGCCACTGCTGCTCTCTGCTGCTCTGCTGCTGCACTTGATGATGAATGCTACTGTATGCTGCCTAATCTGGCTGCGCTGCTACTGGTGCTGCCTGCTCCTGGCTGCTGCATGCTCCTGGTGCTGCCTGCTCCTGGCTGCTGCTGCTCCCCTGCTGCCTGCTCCTGGCTGCTGCCTGCTCTCTGGCTGCCTGCTCCTGGAGCTGCTGCTCCTGGCTGCTGCTCTCCTGGCTGCTGCCTGCTCCTGCTGCTGCTGTCCCCCTGCTGCTGCTCCTGGCTGCTGCCTTCTCCTGGTGCTGCATGCTCCTGCGCTGCCCCTGGCTATGCTGCTGCTATGGTCCTGGTGCTCCTGCTCCCCTGCTGCCTGTACCCATGGCTGCTGCCTGCTCCTCGCGCTGCTGCCTGCTCCTGGTGCTGCCTGCTCCTGGCTGCTGCCTGCTCCCCCTTGCTGCCTGCTCCTGGCTTGCTGCCTCTGCTCCTGATACCCTGCTGCCTGCTCCTGCTCGTCTCATGGCTGCTGCCCTGCTCCCCTCGCCTGCTGCTTCTGCTCTCTCTGTGCTTCTCTGCTTCCCCTGCTGCTGCTCTGGATGCTTCTGTTCCTGGCTGATTCTGATACCTGCAGGATTATGACTCTGGCTGCTGAATGTTAATGGATGATGAATGTTAATGGATGATGCCCACACGGCTGTCGCCACAACAGCGTCTGGCTGGGTCGTTTGTCATTGTGTGTGTGTGTGTGTGTGTGTATGTGTGTGTGTGTGCTGAAGGCGCTGGCTACTGGCAAACCGCCAGGTCTGCCACAGGGGCCGTCTCGTCTGAGCCAATATATATATATCACACTGGGTCAGTCCCAAATTGCACCATATCCCCTATTTAGTGCACTACTTTTGACCCATAGGCCCACAGGACTGTGGTGAAAAGTATTGCACTGTATAGGGGATAGTGTGTCATTTGGGACTGAGACGCTGTCTGCTAGCCTTGTTACCTGAGGAGATATGATGGTGTGCTGACTGAGGAGGGTCAGGCACGGACTGGCCATAGGGCAGTTCTGGCAAATGCTAGAGGGGCTGGTCAAATATATATATATATATATATATATATATATATATATATATATATATATATATATATATATATATATATATACTGTAGAATGATTATTATTTGGCTATAATGGGGGCCTAGAAGGAAAACAATGGGCCGGTGTAAGGGCCGATTAGCAGCCTATAAAGGCACTGTTATGTGTCCAGAGTGTTGACCGTGTGTGTGTATGCCTTCGTGCATGCGTGCGTGCGTGTGTGTGTGTGTGTGTGTGTGTGTGTGTGTGTGTGTGTGTGTGTGTGTGTGTGTGTGAGAGAGAGATGGCTGAGCTTTGGCTGGCTGTAGCACAGATGGTCGTGAAGTCACTACACTGAGCTCCAACAGCAGGGATGAAGGAGAGGGAGAGAGCGATGGAGGAGAGAGAGAGAGAGAGGGAGGAGAGGGAGAGAGGGAGGAGGGGAGAAAAGATGGGGAGAAGAGAGAAAGGAGGAAACAAGAGAAAAGGGAAAGAAAAGAGGAGGGGAGGGGGAAGAAGAGAGGGAGGGAGGAAGGGGGGGAAGGGAGGAGAGGGGAGGGGGGGAGAAGGGGGGAGGAGGGGGGAGAGAGGGGGGAGAGGGGGGGAATAGGGGGGATGGGGGGGGGGAAGAAAAGAGGAGGAGAGAGAGAGAGAGGGGAGAGAACAGAGAGAAAAGGGGGGGGGAAACAGAGGGGGAAGGGCGGAGAAAAGAGAAAAGGGGAGGAGGGGAAAGGAAAAGATGGAGGGAGACAAGAGAAAAGGGGGAGAGACAGAGAGAAAATGGGGAAAAAAAAAAAGGGGGAGGAAACAGAGAAAGAGGGAGGAAACAGAAAGGGGAGGAGGAGAGACAAAGAAGGGAGAAAAAACCCAGAGAGGTGGAGGAGAGCCCAGAGAGAGGGAGGAGAGAAAAAGATTTTGGAGGAGAGGAGGAGAGAGGGGGAAGGGAAAAAGGGGGAGAAGGGGGGAAAGGGGCAGAAGAGGGGGGAAGCCAAAAAGAGGGGGGAAAAGAGAGGGAGGGGGGAAAAGAGAATGGAGGAGAGGGGAGAGGGGAAAAGGGAGAAAAGGGAAAAAAAAAATTTTTTAGGGGGGGAGGGGAAAGGAGAGGGTTTGTTGGGGGAGCCCCGGTTTGTGAGAGGAGGGAGAAGGAGGGGGGAAAGAAAAAGGGGTTTTGGGGACCCCCCGGAAGTTTTAAAAAATTTTTTTTGGGGAAAACCGAGAGCCATTGGGGAAGGGAAGGAGGAGGGAAGGAGAGAGTGGGGGGACAAGAATTTTGGAGGAAACCCCAAAAGGTTGGGAGAGGGAGAGAGGTGGGGAGAAGAGAGAGAATTTGGAGGAGAAAAGATGGATAAAAATGTTACTTCGTTATGCCTGGGGGCCCCCCCTACATTTATCACCACTAGGGGACACCAAAAATATCACAAAATCAAAAAATCCTGAGGGGCCTTTAAGGGTTCATGACACCACCCCCGTGCACTGAGAAAAAAGATGGAAGAGACTCAAAATGGGTTTTGTTTTTTGTGTGCATGGATAGCAATAAACTTTGTGGTCTACCATTTTTTAAAAAACCCTCAATAGCCCCCCCAAGACACCCTAATAAAAAGCCCTTTTAAAGGGAAAAAAGGGGTTTCTTTTTTCCCTCCCTCTCTGGTCATTTCACTTCCCCCCTAAAAAAGGCGGCTCGGGTAAAAGGGGTGGCTAAAACAGGAAAAAAAAAATTTGAATAACAAGAGAAAAAAGGGGCGAAGAGAGGAAGGAGAAAGAGAGAGAAGAGGAGAGAGAGAGAGGGAGAGAGCAAGAGAAAAGGGAAAAGAAAAAAAAGAAAAGAGAGAGAGAGGGGGGGAAGGAGAGGGGAGAGAGGGGGAAGAGAGGGGAAAAGGGAGAGAGAGAAAAAGAGAAAAGGGAAAGAGAGAGAGAGAGGGAGAGAAAAAGAGAGAAGAGGGAGAGAGAGGAAAAAAAGGGAGGAACCCCCTTTTCCTCTTTTCTCCCCGGTCCTGCCTGTTTTTGCCTTTTAGGTGTTTGGTTTCCCCCCCTTATTGGCAAATGAGTTTATTAATTTTTTAATTGGTTTAAATAAGGAAAAAGAAAACCCAAAGGGGGGTTGAAAAGGCAAAAAAGGGGGGTTGGGGTGTTTGTGAATGGGGGTTGGTAAAAAAATTGGGATGAAATTGAGGGGGGTTTTTTTTAAAGGGAAAGGGAAAATAAATTTAAAGAGTTTTTTTAAAAAAACCATGTGTTGTTGGGGGGAGGAAATGGTAAGGGGGGGGGAGGGGAATATCAAAAAGAAGGGGGGAGGAAAGCCCCCCAAACAGTGAAACTTTATCCCTTTTACATGTTCCGGAAAATTAAATTAAAGGGCACCCAAAAAACCAACTTTAAAAAACCTACGGGGGGGGTTGAAATGAATATTTGTTATTTAAACGAAAATTCCCTTTTGGGTTTTGGGCGTGGTTTTTTTTTTTTGGGGAAATTTTTTGAAAACCCGAGGGTTTTGAGGGGGCATGGGGTTTTGGAAAAAGGGGGATGGGCCGGGGAAAGCGAAAAATTTTGTTAGGGGGCCACACAGAAAGCGGAATTTGTCGGGAATGGGAAAAGGGGCGGGGGGGGATGGAAAAAAGGAGAAAAAAAAACCACAATAAAAATTGGGCTTTTCCGGGCTTGGGTGTTTTCCCTCTTTTGCCCCCACCCGGGTCCACCAAAAAAAAACTTTTCAACCCCCCCACCAAAAACACCCCCCCCCACACAGAAAACCACCACACCAAAACCACTACAAAACCCCCGGCAACCCCCCCAACAGAAGGGCACACAAAAGGGCACCCACCAAAAACCCAAACCCACCCTCCCCCCATTTTTTTTGGGGTTTGTTCGGGCTACATTTTTTACCCGGGCCCAGCACACCCCCAATAACCCACCCCCAACCACCACAAAACATCACACCACCAACCCACAAAGATTACAAATTTGAGGGGGTAAAATTTTTATTTAAATGAAAGGTGGCCCCCCGGGGAAAAAACCCCCCCAATTTTAGTTTTGCAAAAAGATCAAAAATTCTACACCATTCCCCCAACTACCCACTCCCACCCCACATATCCCTCCCCAAAAACCCCAACTTAAAACACACAAAACACCCACAAAACCACACCACACCAAACCCGCAACCCCCCTTTTTCCCTGGGGGCATTTCCACTGACCTCGACACCCCACCAAACAAAAAAAACCCCACACTCCCCACCCACACCCCACCAAAAAAAACACAAAACCCAAAACCCCAAACACTAAACACTAAAACCCAAAATTTTCAAAAAAAAACCAAAACTTCCACCAACCAATTTTTCAACAAACACAAACCAAAACCCCAAAAAATTTTTTAACTTTTCCACCCACTAAAACCATAACTTTTTTTTTACCCTTTTTAAACACACAACCCACCACCCAAAAAACAGAGAGGGGGGGGGAGGAGGGGGGGCCCAAAAATTCTTGGGTTCCCTCCGTTTCAAACGGGGCCAGGACCCACCCCCCCCTTTGCCCTTTTAAAAAAAAAAAAAAATTCTTCCCCCCCGCAAACCGAAAATTAACCCCGGTTTCTCCTTTTTACCCTACATTCTTTAATAAGCCCCAAAACCCCCCCTGTTTTAAAAAATTTGGTTTTCACCCCTGAAGGGAAGAGGTCAAACAAAAATTTCCTTTAAGGAGCGGGAAAAAACCTTTTCCGCCCCAAAAAAACCCAGGGGTTTGGTACCCCCTAATAAAAGGGGGGAGCCTTGGGTTTAAAATCCAAACCAAAAAACCCAAAGCGGGGCCATCCGACCAAAAAAATCATTGGTAAATGCCCCAAAAAACAGGAAGCCCCCATTTGGCCCACCGTTCCCCCCATTAAAAGGGGGCCCCCCTTGGCCCACCGACCAAATTAAAACGGAGAAAGGTAAAAACCCCAAGCAACCCCTTTAAACCCAGGGGGGTCAGGTAACCCATCCGAACCCTTTTAAAAACCCGGGTTTTGGGTACCATCCTTCCCCATTAAAACAGAGTCTTGGGTACCCCCCGTACCCTTTAAAAACCCGGAGTAATTGGTCCCCCCATCCGTCCCCATTAAACAGGAGTCTTTGGTCCCCCATCCGGGTCCCCTTAAAAAACGGGATCTTTGGGTTTCCCCAAACCCGTACCCTTTTAAATTTTTAAAACAGAAACCTGGTCCGGGGTTTTATACCCTGGGGGTTTGCGGGTTTTCGGGTTTAACCTTTAACCTCGCGGGGCTTGGAAAACCCTTAACCTCAGCGGGCCCTTGGTAACCATTAACCTCAGAAAGGGCTTTGGAAACCCCATTAACCTCAGCGGGTCTCTGGATAAACCCTTAAACCCTTTCAGCAGGTTCTGGAAAACCCCTTTTAACCTCAGCAGGTTCGGGGATAACCTTTAAAACCTTTCCCCCAGGTTTGGGAAAACCTTTAAAACCAACACCAGCGTCCCTGGAAAAACCATTAACCTCAGCAGGGCTTTGGATAATCAAAACCCCCCGAAAGGCCCCTTTTGGAAAACCCTTTTAAAAACCTCACGGGTCCGGGAAAACCCAAAACCTCAGCGGGGGCTTTGGAAAACCCTTTAACCTCACATGTCCCCTGGAAACCTTTAAAAAACCTCAGAAGGTCTCTGGATAATCTTTAAAACCTCAGGGGTCTCGGGGAAAAACCTTTAAACCCCAGCAGGTCTCTGGATAACCTTAAACCCCCGCGGGGTCTCTTTTTAACCTTTAAAACCTCAGGGGGCTTGGAAAAACCCCTTTAACCTCACAGGTCTTAGAAAACCCATTAACCTAGCAGGTCTCTGGAAAACCCTTTTAAAACCTCAGGGGCCTCTGGAAACCTTTTAACCCCCGCAGGTCTCGGGATAACCTTTAAACCCCTCAGCAGGTCTCTGGAAAAACCATAACCCCTCCGCAGGTTCTGGGAAACCCATTAACCTAAAAACGGGGCCGGGGGAACCTTTTAACCCCCGGGGGGCCCCCGGGAAAACCCTTTAAACCCAAACGGGGCCCTCGGAAAACCCCCTTTTAAACCTCACCCGGGTTTCCCGGAAACCAAACCTCAGAAAGGGCTCTGGAAAAACCCTTAAAACCCTCGCGGTTCTGGAAAAACCCTTTAAACCCCCTCAGCAGGGCTCTGGTAACCATTAACCTCACGGGGGCCCTCGGGCCCCCTTTTAATCCCAGCGGGGGCTCTGGAACCCTTTAACCCAGAAAGGGCTCTGGATAACCATTAACCTCAGCAGGGCTCTGGATAACCTTTAACCTCAGCAGGTTTTGGGTTTAACCAAAAAACCCCCACGGGTTTGGATAACCATTAACCCAGCGGGGTTTGGAATCCCTTAAACTCAGCAAGGCCCCTGGAAAAAACCTTTTTAAAACCCAAAGCAGTCTCTGGATAACCTTTTAACATAAAAGAAAGGTCTCGGGAATCCTTAACCTCCCCCCCGGGGCTCGGGATAACCAAAAACCCCAGCGGGGCCCTTTTGGAAAACCCTTTAAACTCAGCGGGTCTTTGGAAAAACAAAACCTAGCGGGTCCCCTGGAAAACCCAAATTAAAAACTCAGCAGGTTTTTTGGAAAAACCTTTTTAAAAAATGAAAGGTTTTGGGAAAACCTTTAAACCTCAGCAGGCTCTATGGAAAACCCAATTAACATAGGGTCTTTTGGTAAACCTTTTAAACCTAGGGGGGGCTCTGGATAACCATCTGTTCTAATGGGGTGACTACTGACCTAAGCATTGACTTATACTGCAGTACATGCAGTACTAGAATGGGCTTCATAAGCTTAACCCTCTCAGCGTAGTAATACATTTTTGTATTTATTTATTGTGGCAAGTGCAGCAAAAGGAATCATGACTGTGTCCTTGAGATGGCCACCCTTGAAGAAAGATGAGGAATAATATTGATTGAGTCTACAGCTGGAAAATTTAAAATTTCACAAGCCATTGATTGCGCCTGCCTCAAGGCATATTATTATTTCACAGCATGGAGTTTACATGCATTAATAAACCAGGTTGATTTAACAGCTGCTGAAATGAGAGCCAATGGATGAGTTATATTAATCTGAACGTTTCATACTAGTCTTCCTTCATACAGTTGAAGTCGGAAGTTTACATACACTTAGTTTGGAGTCATTAAAACTCGTTTTTCAACCACTCCACACATTTCTTGTTAACAAACTATAGTTTTGGCAAGTCGGTTAGGACATCTACTTTGTGCATGACACAAGTTATATTTCCAACAATTGTTTACAGACAGATTATTTCACTTATAATTCACTGTATCACAATTCCAGTGGGTCAGAAGTTTACATACACTAAATTGACTGTGCCTTTAAACAGCTTGGAAAATTCCAGAAAATGATGTCATGGCTTTAGAAGCTTCTGATAGGCTAATTGACATCATTTGAGTCAATTGGAGGTGTACCTGTGGCTGTATTTCAAGGCTTACCTTCAAACGCAGTGCCTCTTTGCTTGACATCATTGGAAAATCAAAAGAAATCAGCCAAGACCTCAGAAAAAAATGGTAGACCTCCACAAGTCTGGTTCATCCTTGGGAGCAATTTCCAAACGCCTGAAGGTACCACATTCATCTGTACAAACAATAGTACGCAAGTATAAACACCATGGGACCACGCAGCCATCATACCGCTCAGGAAGGAGACGCGTTCTGTCTCCTAGAGATGAACGTACTTTGGTGCGAAAAGTGCAAATTAATCCCAGAACAACAGCAAAGGACCTTGTGAAGATGCTGGAGGAAACAGGTACAAAAATATCTATATCCACAGTAAAACGAGTCCTATATCGACATAACCTGAAAGGCCGCTCATCAAGGAAGAAGCCACTGCTCCAAAACTGCCATAAAAAAGCCAGACTACGGTTTGCAACTGCACATGGGGACAAAGATCGTTGTCACGATCGCTTACAGACGGGTCAGACCAAGGCGCAGCGTGATATACATGTTTATTACACTTGTAAACACAACGACAAAACAAGAAACGAAACGTGAAGTCCAAGGTACACAAACAACACACCTAACACGGAACAAGATCCCACAACCCACTAGTGCCAATAGGCTGCCTAAGTATGGTCCCCAATCAGAGACAACGAGCGACAGCTGCCTCTGATTGGGAACCACACCGGCCAACATAGATCTAGAAATACTAGATTCACAACATAGAACAAAACACAGCAAGGAAAATACACACCCTGACTCAACATACAAGCGTCCTCTGAGTCAGGGCGTGACAGTACCCCCCCCCCCCCCCCCCCCCAAAGGTGCGGACTCCGACCGCACAACATAAACATAACAGGGTAGGGGCCGGGTGGGCATCCCGCCTCGGAGGCGGATCCGGCTCCGGGCGTGACGACCACTTACTCTCCGCCTCCCTGTTACTCTCTCCCCTGGTCTGGTCTGGACCTCGGCGCGCTGCTTCCCCTCTCCCTCCTCCCACGAAGTACCAAGCCCTGTCTGGACCCTGGTGTGGGAGACCCCGAACCTGGAGAGGGGCTGACGTCTGGGTCTGGACTGGAGCCGCTGACCGGAGCTGGACCGGGCACCGGTGGAGCGGACTGCACAGGCTCCGGACTGGAGCCGCTGACCGGAGCTGGACTGGCGACGCACACCACTGGCTTGGTGCGAGGGGCAGGAACAGGCCGGGCCGGGCTGGCAACGCGCACCCCTGGCTTGGTGCGAGGGTCAGGAACAGGCCGGGCTGGGCTGGCGACGCGCACCACTGCCTTGGTGCGAGGGGCAGGAACAGGCCGGGCTGGGCTGGCGACGCACACCACTGGCTTGGTGCGAGGGGAAGGAACAGGCCGGGCCGGGCTGGCGACGCGCACCACTGGCTTGGTGCGAGGGGCAGGAACAGGCCGGGCTGGCGACGTGCACCACTGGCTCGGTGCGAGGGGCAGGAACGGGTCGGGCCGTACTGGGAACACGCACCACTGGCTTAGTGCGGGAAGCAGGAACGGGCCAGACCGGACTGGCGACACGCACCATTGGCTCGGTGCGAGGGGCAGGAACGGGTCGGGCCGTACTGGGAACACGCACCACTGGCTTAGTGCGGGAAGCAGGAACGGGCCAGACCGGACTGGCAACACGCACCACTTGCTTGGTGCGAGGAGCGGGACTGGGTTCCTTTATTAACCCCCGCTCCTTCTGCTGCCTAACCAGCTCCTCTCGCCGTGCCTCTACACTTTCCTTCTCCCTTATAGCCTCCTGTAGCGCCTCCCTCTGACCGAATAACTCCTGCTCCCTCTGAACCAATAGCCCCCGTAACATGGTGGCCTCCTCTCCTAACCTGCAGATCCGCCCTTTAACGGCCTCCTGCTGCCTCGTCGTCCACACCGTGTGCCCCCCCCCCCCCCCCCCCCCAAATGTCCTTGGGGTTGCCTCTCGGGTCTCCGTCGTCGGTGCCGTTTCTCCTCTCCTACCTGGCCATCCTCCTTCATCGCCTTCCGGTAACGGACGGCCTCCTCCTCCGTAATTCTCCCCCAACCGAGGAGGACATCTACTAATGTAACCTCCTGTTGAATTCCCGGCGTTTGCTCCTGAACACGCTGCTTGGTCCTCGTTTGGTGGGATCTTCTGTCATGATCGCTTACAGACGGGTCAGACCAAGGCGCAGCGTGATATGCATACATGTTTATTACACTTGTAAACACAACGACAAAACAAGAAACGAAACGTGAAGTCCAAGGTACACAAACAACACACCTAACACGGAACAAGATCCCACAACCCACTAGTGCCAATAGGCTGCCTAAGTATGGTCCCCAATCAGAGACAACGAGCGACAGCTGCCTCTGATTGGGAACCACACCGCCAACATAGATCTAGAAATACTAGATTCACAACATAGAACAAAACACAGCAAGGAAAATACACACCCTGACTCAACATACAAGCGTCCTCTGAGTCAGGGCGTGACAATCGTAGTTTTTGGAGAAATGTCCTCTGGTCTGATGAAACAAAAATAGAACTGTTTGGCCATAATGACCATCGTTATGTTTGGAGGAAAAAGGGGGCAGCTTGCAAGCCGAAGAACACCATCCCAACCGTGATGCACGGGGGGTGGCAGCAGTTTACATACACCTTAGCCAAATACATTTAAACTCAGTTTTTCACAATTCCTGACATTTAATCCTAGTAAAAATTCCCTGTCTTAGGTCAGTTAGGATCACCACTTTATTTTAAGAAGGCCGAATTCTAAATATTCTTGCCACCTCTCTTTTCTCATTATTGACCCGTGGAACATTCCCCATGTTTCTAGTCACTTTTATCAGAAATAAGGTCTTTTGATTGGTATAGTTGATGACAATAGTTACTGTTGTATTTTCTCACAAGACTCAGATTAGACTCCGAACTTTGTTACAGTTAACCCCTTACCTAAAATGTAATGGTAATTGAATGGCTTTTAGAGCATCACAGGATTAAATGACAGCCAGAATTCTAGAATCCTGAGTGATGAGATAAAGCAATCTTCTGACAGACAGGATATAATGTTCTCCATTTTCTATTTCTCCCTCTCTCTGTTGTCAGGGACAACCTGTCACTTATAATAGACCATCCAGTGTACAATGGTCTATTCACTGTCAGGTCTCTGTTTTACTCCGTTTTTCTGGGCCCCCAACACGCTGACGTCTCCTAGAATGACTCAGGGATGTAGTGCCATGCATTATCCTATTATCCTATTCTACATTCATCTTGGAACCCAGGACCAAATCTACAGCTGGACCATGTGGTTATGTGGTCAAGAGACTAATTCATTACCCATACATCTCTCCCTATTATCTCTCTTACTCCCCGCACCGCCTATTGTCTCATGTACATATCAAAGCCTAAGTGTAATATCTGTGTCATGATGACTCAGTCCTGTCACCTTGACACTATGCCGCAGTGTTTAAGTGTGCGATCCAGTAGAAACACTGTCATCGATTTTACAATAGGACACATACATCATCATTCATCACTGATGTCAATACTGCAGCAGGGCTCATCTCTATCACGATGTGGTCATGACCTCTTGTGTCTGTGGTGGAGGAGAGAGAGAGGTGGGGGGGGGATAGAATGGGTGAGAGAGAGGGAGACAAGAGAGAGAGAGGGGGGATGAGGGGAGAGAGATGAGAGCGGGAGAGAGAGAGCGGAGAGACGAGAGAGAGAGAGAGAGAGAGAGAGAGAGAGGAGAGAGAGAGAGAGAGATGAGACGAGGGGAGGAGAGAGAGAGATGAGGGGGGGGGGAGAGAGAGAGTGAGAGGGAGAACGAGAGAGATGGGACGAGAGAGAGGGACGAGAGAGAGTTGGAGAGAGGGAGGGGGTGAGAGTGAGGGGGAGAGAGGCGAGGAGAGCGAACGAGAGGGAGGGAGAGAGAGAGGGGGGAGAGTGAGGACGAGGGAGAGAGAGATGGGAGAGAGAGGTGGGGAGACGGGGGAGAGAGAGGGGAGAGAGGGGGGAGAGAGAGGGAGGAGAGAGGGAGGAGGAGAGAGAGAGAGAGAGAGGGGGAGGGGCTGGGAGGGAGAGAGAGGTGGGAGGAGAGAGGGAGAGAGAAGAGAGAGTTAGAGAGGGAGAGAGAGAGGGCGAGAGAGGGAGAGAGCGAGGGAGAGAGGGGGTGGAGAGGAGAGAGAGGAGATGAGAGAGAGAGGGGGGAGGGGGATTAGAGAGGGAGAGGAGAGAGAGGGAGAGAGAGAGGAGAGAGAGGGAGAGAGAGGGGGGGAGAGGAGACAGAAACGAGAGAGGGGGAGAGGAGCGGAAGAGAGAGAGAGGGGGGAGACGAGAGGGAGAGAGAGAGAGGGGGGAGGGAGAATAGGGAGAGATTTTTAAGGGGGGGGAGAGGAAATGAGAGGGTAGAGAGAGACCGAGAGGGGGGAGAGAGAGGCGAGGGAGAGTAGAGGGCAAGAGAAGAGGATCGGAGGGAGAGAGAACTGAGAGGGGGAGGGACAGAGAGAGGGGGGAGAGAGAGGGGAGAAGCGAGAGGGAGGAGGGCAGGAGAGAGAGGTAGAGAGAGTGAGGAGAGGGAGGAGAGAGGGGAGGGGGAGAGAGAGGGAGAGAGAGAGAGAGGGGGGATAGAGAGGGAGGGAGAAAGGTCGAAGAAGAGGGGGGCGGAGAGGGAGATGAGAGAGGGAGAGAGAGGAGAGGGGGGAGAAGGAGAAGAAGAGGGAGAGACGAGAGAAAGAGACGAGAGATAGAGGGGGAGAGAGAGGGCGAGGAGAGGAGAGGGAGGGGGGAGAGATGAGAGAGAGAGAGAGAGAGCGGGAGAGGAGAGAGCCGGGGAGCGAGAAGGAGAAGGAGAGAGAGAGAGAGAGAGGGGGTAGAACAGGGAGAGAGAGGGAGAGAGTTTATCAGTGAATTAACGAGGCTTCTCTAAGCAGGACTAGACTATTAGCAGATGGAAAGGAGAGGGGCTGAATATTGAAGATACTAAAGAGACAGTGATTTTCTCATCGGCACCCTGTTCAATGATTTTTTGCTATATTGACAGTATGATGGGAAAGATATAGGGAGGGAGTCTGGAGTGGTGTGTGAGTTTGCCCTTGGCTTTGTATTCTGTTCAGTCTCTCTATTAGGCATGCTAGAGGAGGAGGTAGAGGAGGTAGTTAAGGGGCTGGCTGAGTGATCTTCCCTTATCCTCTATCCTCTGAGCCCGAGGTGTGTGTGTGTGTGTGTGTGTGTGTGTGTGTGTGTGTGTGTGTTGTGTCAGGGCATTGACAGAGTTAGGACTGCACCATTCCAGTCGCGGGGGAGAACAGGGTGCGGGGTGGACTGAATTGTCAATGGTAGCTTGTTGCAGTCTCACACACATGCATACGCACGCACGCACACACACAAACACACACACACCCCTGAGACATGGAAGTGGTTCAGCCCGTCTGTGTGACCAGGCAACCAGCCTATCCTCTACTCTCTGGAAGCTGAAGATAAGGGCTAGTGACCATGCTAGGTGAGGGACACGGTGCTGTATGCCAGGAACACAGTGTATGGACGTGGTGTAGGCTTCCTCCTCTTCCCCTCCTCTCACGTCTCTTTAACACCACCTCTTCTGTTGTAAATCCCAGTGATTGGGATCAGAAGTATTCACTGTAAAAGCTTGATAGTAAATCAGCTCCCTGCTCTATGCCCCATTACCTCAAGGTTGTACATTTACATTTTAGTCATTTAGCAGACGCTCTTATCCAGAGCGACTAACGGGAGCAATTAGGGTTAAGTGCCTTGCTCAAGGGCACATCGACAGATTTTTCACCTAGTCGGCTCGGGGATTAGAACCAGCGACCTTTCGGTTACTGGCACAACGCTCTTAACCACTGAGCTACCTGCTATAAATGCGTCCCAAATGGCACTATAAAGGAAATAGCGTACCAATTGGGATGCAGCCTATGCTTCTTTAGTGTCAATATGAACCTATTGCCATGCTTCTAATGTGATAGGTCCCATGTAGCTCATTTGGTAGAGCATGGCATTCGCAACGCCAGGGTTGTGGGTTTGATTCCCACGGGGGGGGGGGGCAGTATGAAAAATGTATGCACTCACTAACTGTAAGTCGCTCTGGATAAGAGCGTCTGCTAAAATGACAAGGGCTGAATTCATATGCTCATCACACTCTCATGACTGCATCAGTAGAGCAACGCAGGCCTTTCAATTATCCAAGCATCAGATTCTGCTTAAACAATGTATGGAATAGGCATTGCTCCCTTTAATGGCTTCAGTGTTTATTTTACTGTTTTAGATTTCTTGTAATCTGCCTGAATTCAACATCAGTAAGGCAAGACAGGCAGTCGTCATGGTGAAACCAGTATACAGACCGTCCCTGTATTATTAATGGCTGCCATGCTGCTGAGAAATCTGTTGCTTTAACAACGAGAGCAATCTGATGTCCGCTGTGTTTTGCGCATGTCTGATGATCAGATAGTATTGTTGTCATGCGTCAGTGTGTAGCGGTAGGACGGAGTCAGGCGCAGGACACAGAACTTAGTCAACGACGTACTTTACTTGTCAAGAGTAAAAAACATATCTTCCACGCAGGGAAGAAAATACCGACTAACATGTCAATGACAACAAACAATCACGCACAACACCAAGAGGGAACCAGAGGGTAAAATAGGGAAACAAATTATTGTGGGAACCAGGTGTGTGCAAATTAGACAAAACAAGTAGAACACAGAAACACAGATCGGTGGCAGCTAGTACTCCGGTGACGACGAACGCCGAAGCCTGCCCGAGCAAGGAAGAGGAGCAGCCTCGGCTGAATTCATGACAGTACCACCCCCCCCTAACGCGCGGCTCCAGCTGTGTGCCGACACCGGCCTCGGGTACGGCCAGGAGGACGCGGAGCAGGACGAGTCGGATGACGACGGTGGAAATCCCTCAACAGGGAGGGATCGAGGATGTCCTTCCTAGGAACCCAGCACCGTTCCTCCTGACCGTACCCCTCCCACTCCACGAGATACTGCAAGCCCCCAACCCGACGCCTCGAATCCAGGATGGAACGGACCGAGTACGCCGGTGCCCCCTCGATGTCCAGTGGGGGCGGAGGGACCTCCCGCACCTCAGACTCCTGGAGCGGACCAGCTACCACCGGCCTGAGGAGAAACACATGGAACGAGGGGTTAATATGGTAATCAGGAGGGAGCTGTAACCTATAACAAACCTCGTTCAATCTCCTCAGGACTTTAAATGGCCCCACAAACCGCCGACCCAGCTTTCGGCAGGGCAGGCGAAGGGGCAGGTTTCGGGTCGAGAGCCAGACCCGGTCCCCCGGTGCATACACCGGGGCCTCACTGTGGTGGTGGTCGGCGCTCGCTTTCTGTCGCCTGATAGCCCGTTGCAGGCTTACATGGGCAGCGTTCCAGGTCTCCTCCGAGTGCCGAAACCATTCATCACCCGCAGGTGCCTCGATCTGGCTCTGATGCCATGGTGCCAGAACCGGCTGATAACCTAGTACACACTGAAACGGAGACAGGTTAGTGGAGGAGTGGCGGAGGGAGTTTTGGGCCATCTCTGCCCAGGGGATGAAAGCCGCCCACTCCCCCGGCCGGTCCTGGCAATAGGACCTCAGAAACCTACCCACATCCTGGTTTACTCTCTCCACCTGCCCATTACTCTCGGGGTGAAACCCTGAGGTCAGGCTGATCGAGACCCCCAGATTGTCCATGAACGCCCTCCAGACCCTTGATGTGAACTGGGGACCCCGATCAGACACTATATCCTCAGGTACCCCGTAGTGCCGGAAGACGTGAGTAAACAGGGCCTCCGCAGTCTGTAGGGCCGTAGGAAGACCGGGCAAAGGAATGAGACGGCAGGACTTATAAAACCGATCCACAACGACTAAGATCGTGGTATTCCCTTGTGACGGGGGAGGTTCGTAATGAAATCCACCGATAGGTGTGACCACGGCCGTTGTGGAACGGGTAGGGGTTGTAATTTCCCTCTGGGCAGGTGTCTAGGTACCTTGCACTGGGCGCACACTGAGCAGGAGGAAACATAAACCCTCACACCCTTAGCTAAAGTAGGCCACCAGTACTTCCCACTAAGACAGCGCACTGTCCGACCGATGCCAGGATGACCAGAAGAGGGTGACGTATGAGCCCAATAGATCAATCGATCGCGAACATCAGACGGAACATACATATGACCCACTGGACACTGGGGGGGAGTGGGCTCCGTGCGTAATGCCCACTCTGTCACACCCTGGTTCTGGGACTCATTATGTTGAGCCAGGGTGTGTGCATTCTATGTGTTCATTTTCTATGTTTGTATTTCTGTTGGGTTTATTTCGATGTTTGGTCAATGACTCCCAATCGGAGGTAACGAGTGTCAGCTGTCGGCTCGTTATCTCTGATTGGGAGCCATATTTATACTGTGTGTTTTCACCTTGGGGTTGTGGGTTTTTGTTCCATGTACAGTCATTGTCACTGTTGGACTTCACTATCGTCTTTTGTTTTGTATTTACGTGCTGTACTCATTAAAGTCATCATGTTCACTCAACGCGCTGCGTATTGGTCTGCTCCCTTTCAAGACGGTCGTGACAGAAAAACCCACCATACCAAGACCAAGCAGCGTGTCCAGGAGCAGGCAGCCTGGACGTGGGAGCAGATCTTGGACGGGCAGGGATCCTGGACCTGGGAGGAAATCCTTGCCGGGATGGATCGCCGGCCATGGAGTGAGACGGTGGAGGCGCGCCGTAGAGAGGAGCTACGGCGTGATCAGGGTCGTCGTCGGACGGTCGTGAGTCAACCCCAGAAAATTTTTAGGGGGGGGCACACGGCATGGACGACGGGGCTGACGGAGGAGAAAAGGGGGAGTATCCAGGAGGCCACCAGGCCAGGGGTACACCGCCCTGTACGTCCTGTGCGGATGCCTCACACAGAGTGTGTGAGGGTAGGCATTCAGCCAGGACGGGTGGTGGCCGCTGATCACTCCAGGCCTCCTATCCGTCTCCACAGCCCGGTCCGGCCTGTTCCTGCCACCCGCACCAAGTCTACGGTGTGCGTCGACAGCCCTGCCCGACCTGTTCCTGCTCCCCGCACCAAGGCTACGGTGTGCGTCGACAGCCCTGCCCGGCCTGTTCCTGCTCTACGCACCAAGTCTACGGTGTGCGTCGACAGCCCTGTCCGGCCTGTTCCTGCTCTACGCACCAAGTCTACGGTGTGCGTCGACAGCCCTGCCCGGCCTGTTCCTGCTCTACGCACCAAGTCTACGGTGTGCGTCGACAGCCCTGCCCGGCCTGTTCCTGCTCTACGCACCAAGTCTACGGTGTGCGTCGACAGCCCTGTCCGGCCCAGTCCTGCTCCCCGCACCAAGTCTACGGTGCGCGTCGCCAGCCCGGTCCGGCCTGTTCCTGCCACCCGCACCAAGTCTACGGTGCGCGTCGCCAGCCCGACCCGGCCTGTTCCTGCCACTCGCACCAAACCTACGGTGCGCGTCGCCAGCCCGGTCCGGCCTGTTCCTGCCACCCGCACCAAGTCTACGGTGTGCGTCGCCAGCCCGACCCGGCCTGTTCCTGCCACTCGCACCAAACCTACGGTGCGCGTCGCCAGCCCGGTCCGGCCTGTTCCTGCCACCCGCACCAAGTCTACGGTGTGCGTCGCCAGCCCGACCCGGCCTGTTCCTGCCACTCGCACCAAGCCTACGGTGCGCGTCGCCAGCCCGGTCCGGCCTGTTCCTGCCACTCGCACTAAGCCAGGGGTGCGAGAAGTCAGCCTGGTAAGGCCCGTTCCTCCTCCACGCACAAAGCCAGGGGTGCGAGAAGTCAGCCTGGTAAGGCCCGTTCCTCCTCCACGCACAAAGCCAGGGGTGCGAGTCGTCAGCCTGGTAAGGCCCGTTCCTCCTCCACGCACCAAGCCTACGGGGTGCGTCGTCAGCCCTGTCCGGCTCGTTCCTGCTCTCCGCACCAAGTCTGTGGTGCGCGTCGCCAGCCCATTCCGGTCCATTCCTGTTCCACGCACCAAGCCAGGGGCGCGTGTCGTCAGTCCGGCTCCGGCCAGCGGGGCTAGACAGGACCAGGGGTACTATGGGGGGTGTATCGGAGGGTGGTGGTCAAGGCCGGAGCCAGAACCGCCACCGAGGAGGTATGCCCGCCCAGCCCTCCCCTGTTTGGGGTTTTTGAGGCGCGGTCGCAGTCCGCGCCTTTAGGGGGGGGGTACTGTCACACCCTGGTTCTGGGACTCATTATGTTGAGCCAGGGTGTGTGCATTCTATGTGTTCATTTTCTATGTTTGTATTTCTGTTGGGTTTATTTCGATGTTTGGTCAATGACTCCCAATCGGAGGTAACGAGTGTCAGCTGTCGGCTCGTTATCTCTGATTGGGAGCCATATTTATACTGTGTGTTTTCACCTTGGGGTTGTGGGTTTTTGTTCCGTTTCGGTTAGTTAACCGTGGACTTCATGAGTCGTCTTTTTTTTTGTATTTTGTGCGTCATCTATTAAAGTCATGTTCGCCACAAACGCTGCGCTTTGGTCCGCTTCCTTTCAAGACGGCCGTGACACACTCGATGTCCGCATCAACCTCCCATACCACCGGTGCCACCAGACAAGAAGCCGGAAGTATGGGAGTGGGCTCCCTGGACCGCTCCTCTGTGTCATACAGCCGGGACAGAGCGTCTGCCTTAGCATTCTGGGAACCTGGTCTGTACGAGAGGGTGAAAACAAAACGTGTGAAAAACATGGCCCACCTTGCCTGGCGAGGGTTCAGTCTCCTTGCCACCTGGATGTAGTCCAGATTGCGGTGGTCAGTCCAAATGAGGAAAGGGTGTTTTGCCCCCTCAAGCCAATGTCTCCAAGCCTTCAGAGCCTTAACAACAGCTAACAGCTCCCGGTCCCCCACATCATAGTTTCGCTCCGCCGGACTGAGCTTCTTCGAAAAGAAAGCACAGGGGCGGAGCTTTGGTGGCGTACCCGAGCGCTGAGACAGTACAGCTCCTATCCCAGCCTCGAACGCGTCCACCTCGACTATGAATGCCAAGGAGGGATCCGGATGAGCCAGCATGGGAGCCGAGGTGAACAGAGCCTTCAGGTGACCAAAAGCCCTGTCCGCCCCAGCTGACCACTGCAGGCGCACCGGTCCCCCCTTCAGCAAGGAGGTAATGGGAGCCGCTACCTGACCAAAGCCCCGGATAAATCTCCGGTAGTAGTGGGCAAATCCTAAGAATCGCTGCACTTCCTTAACTGTGGTTGGAGTCGGCCAATTACGCACGGCTGAAATGCGGTCATTTTCCATCTCCACCCCTGACGTGGACAGGCGGTATCCTAAGAAGGAGACGGACTGTTGAAAGAACAGACATTTCTCAGCCTTGACGTACAGGTCATGTTCCAACAGTCGACCAAGCACCTTACGCACCAGGGACACATGCTCGGCTCGTGTAGCGGAGTATATGAGAATATCATCTATATACACCACTACACCCTGTCCGTGCAGGTCCCTGAAAATGTCATCGACAAAGGATTGGAAGACTGAGGGAGCATTCATCAACCCGTACGGCATGACGAAGTACTCATAGTGCCCAGAGGTGGTACTAAATGCCGTCTTCCACTCATCCCCTTCCCGGATACGCACCAGGTTGTACGCTCTCCTGAGATCTAATTTGGTGAAGAAGTGCGCCCTGTGCAATGACTCTGTCATACTAGCAATGAGAGGTAGTGGATAACTGTACTTCACAGTTATCTGATTGAGACCTCGATAGTCAATGCACGGGCGTAAACCTCCATCCTTCTTCTTCACAAAAAAGAAACTTGAGGAGGCAGGGGAAGTGGAAGGCCGAATGCATCTCTGTCCCAGAGATTCGGAGACATATGTTTCCATAGCCGCCGTCTCTTCCTGTGACAGAGGATACACGTAACTCCGAGGAAGCGCAGCGCCCTCCCAGAGATTTATTGCACAATCTCCCTGTCGATGGGGTGGTAATTGAGTCGCCTTCCTTTTACAGAAGGCGAGAGACAAATTGGCATATTCGGGAGGAAGTGAAGTGGAGACCTGGTTTGGACTCTCCACCGTAGTTGCACCTACGGAAACACCTACACACCTCCCCGTGCACTGACGGGACCATCCCTTGAGAGCCCTCTGTTGCCACAAAATATTGGGGTCATGAGAGGCTAACCAGGGAAGCCCCGACACCACGGGAAACGCAGGAGAACCGATCAGGAAGAGACTAATTCTCTCCTCATGACCCTCCTGCATTTTCATCCAGAGTGGAGCTGTGACCTCCCTAATCAGGCCCGATCCTAAAGGGCGACTATCTAAGGCATGTATAGGGAAGGGCACATCAACAGGCACAATAGGGATCCCTAATCTATGTTCAAATAGACGGTCCATAAAATTCCCAGCATCTACGAGCGCCTTATGCTGGGAATGCGGGGAAAACTCAGGAAATTCTACGTGAACACACATGTGCGCAACAGGGAGCTCTGGGTGAGTCGGGTGCTTACTCACCTGGGAGGGTCCACCAGTGCCCTGCCTGCTGTCTCGACTCCCTGAGGACCCTTTG